>JAPDDM010000162.1:0-193389 GCA_027474115.1 Schizopygopsis malacanthus
CAAAAATGACACAAAAATTATGACGAGAAAATTCTAACAATAGCCGACTTCCTGTCGGGTTTCTGATTTCGTACCTGGTGACTTTTTTTGTAGGTATTGTTAAGTTACATTAGTGTACGATTTTCGTACATGTATGTGAAAGTAGCTCGAGGCGCACTCCGCTGAATATTATAGGTGGCGCTGTCGAGCCATTTTGCCACACTACTTCTGAACCCATATCAGACGTAAAATTTTCACCAGTTCTGACGCGTGTGCAAAGTTTCCTGACTTTTTGAGCATGTTTAGGCCCTCTAAAATGCGATTAAGTTTGGAGAGGAGACGAAGAAGAAGAAGAAGAAGAAGCATAATAAGAATAATAAACGGAGCAGATTCACTAGGGTCCTCGCACCATCGGTGCTCGGTCCCTAAATACAGCTGCAAGCAGCGATGGCGGGCCCAAGCCGATGCAAACGCCACCCCGGTGGCATCAGGAAAGCGGTGCCCAGCGGGCACATGCATTTACAGTAACCCTCTAGCAGTCTGGGTTTTAAGGGACACGGCAATTAAAGGGTTAATCCAAACCACCAACTGTGAAACACACAGTTTAAACAGACGCTATCTCTATCTCTCTCTCTCTCTCTCAGTCTCTCTCACACATGCATTTACAGTAACCCTCTGGCAGTCTGGTTTTAAGGGATACAGCAATTAAAGGGTCAATCCCAAACCATAAGTCTGCGCCAATAATACACACACAGAACAACATATAAAACTTTAGTTAACACTTTCGAAAAGGTTTCAGTTATTAACATTAACTATATTAATTAACATGATCATACTTATAAAGCATCTAATAATGCCTGACTATTTTTTACTAACATAAAAAAAAAAATGCTGTAAAAATATATTGTTCATTGTTAGTTAATGCATTAGCTACTGTCAACCTAAGATAATTTATTGTACATTTTTACCAACTCATTTTTTGAGCCGCTATTCAGTCTGTATTCACACAGCGTGATGAGAGACGTTTTGCTGCTCCGAAACACAGAATATGTAGAGAGGTGGTACTGTTATTTATTAATAACCTATATTTTTTTCATGACTTAACAGGCGAGTCATAATATTAGTGAATATATTATATTGTAGTTTTTTATCTCGCCCCCCTGGTTGAGAAACACTGACCTAAAGCGCATCTTCCAGCATTGTCTTCACGATCGATCTATTAGGCATCACTGATGTGATGTTTAAAAAAAAACATTTGTTTCTCATTTATTTGGTTCCACAGTATTTGCTGATTTTTATTTTATTTAAACACTGCTTGACGCAGAATTGCCGCTGATAACAAAGTCAAAGTAAAACGCGACCGGTGCTTACAGGCTATTTAAAACCTAAGAAAGGGGGAAAAGAGGGAAAACTCAAACGACCCCCCACCACGGTGATACCATTATAACCGGTGTGACATCAGGTCGATTAACCGGTGGGAAAATTTCCTCACCGACACAACCCTAGCAGGCACATGCATTACAGTGACCCTCTAGCAGTTTGGATTTAGGGATACATTAATGGAAGGGTTAATCCGAGCCATCAAGACACACACAAAACAAAATAGAAAACTTTGGTAATCCTTTTAATAAGGTTTCAGTTATTAGCATTAACTATATTAATTAACATGAACAATAATTATCCAGCATTTATTAATGTTAGTCTCTAGCTATCCTCTCTCTCTCTCTCTCTCTCACACACACACACACACACACACACACACAAATAACAATATATAAAACTTTTCAATAAGGTTTTAGCTTTTAACATTATACTTTCAATAAGGTTTCAGTTATTAGCATTAACTATATTAATTATCATGAACAATAATTATACAACATTTATTAATGTTAGTCTCTTCTACCCTCTCTCTCTCACACACACGCACACACACACATACACACACAACACACACACACACAGAAACAAATATGAACTATTGTTAGCAAACTGTTTTTCATAAGGTTTCTAGCATATAACACATATACAAGTTACAACACAGAACAATATTTTTTATAGCATTTTAAAAAGGTTTTAGTAATGATTATGTTTACAAAGTTTACCTACTAGTTAAATTATGTTTTGCTATTTTAAATAAAAATGTGTTAATGTACTTTTGTTACTATACCATGACCTAAAATAAAATAAAAAAAACTTACACAAATACAGTAAAAATATGTTGTTAGTACTAATACTCATGTTTAAAACAATATTATTAAACTATAGTTACAGCAGGGTATAGCGTATAGTTTACCCTAACCCAAATTCTCAATTCCAGCAATTCTAGCAAAATCACTAGCACGTCGTCCCGGGAATATTGGTTTAATACCATCGGGCTACCAATATATATCACTGTCCTGCCCTACGGGCTACCTTAAATACAGGGCCCCGCAGGTCCTTATAAACTCCTTATTTTAGTTGTATCAAATTGAAGGCTGTAAAAAGTTGTAAATACGTTAAATGGTTTAAGAAAAGTCTTCATTTACAATTTCAAGAGGTCTTTCTGTTTAAATCGGTGAAAGGGCTGATTAAACTTCAAAAGGCAATATTGTAATTGAATATTTATTTATTTGATATATAAATCAAAAACAGAGCTGTCAAATCACTACATGGTCTAGTGTCTGTGATTAATAAAGCAAAAAAAACACTGCTATATAAAAATATAATCTGTTTGTTTTGCGTGTCTCTCTGAGTGAGCGGTTGTCATGTTAACGTTACTTACTCAAATATGCTCGCTGACGCCGCTCAGTGTATAACAGCGTCTGCTGTCTCACTATCTGAGGACAAACACTGAGAGCCTCACTGACATTGAGAGAACAATTAATAATCCTTTCTTCCTTTTATTTGAGACAACCATTGTCAAATACACGCAAAGATCTTCACTAACTTCACTTTACGTTACCCGTCTTCTCCTTCTTCTCTGATTTGCGGAAGTTTAGACGAAATACGTATTACTGCCCTTCACTTCTACCCGTCAAAATAAAAAGTCCGCTTTTTAACTTGAAGAAATTGACAGAAATTACGATTGTATTATAATGTAGACCACTTCTAAAATAATAATAACAAATAGAAAAATTTAATGAATATGATTTCCCCCTCATTTTAATTTACTAAATCTCTATTGTGCAGTCCTTTATGAAAGCATAAAATTATAAAAGTTATTTTCATTTGATTACATTTAAGGCATTAATTAAATTGTTAAAGCTTTATACATTAATTTCATTACCACCATTTTTGATAGTATATTTGTATTAAGTCATAAAAATACAGAATCCAGAAAAATTGAGTCAAACCAGAATTTATGAATTGTTATGAATTATATTACTGATGAATATAAAGTTGTTAAACTAACATATAAATCATTGATGAAATCTACTTGAATGTTTTTGATGTATTAAATTTGAATGAACATGCTTTGTAAAGCAAAAAAACCCTGCTCAAAATTTTTAATACCATGATACCATGCAAAAAAACACCAACCAAAAATGACTGATAATTTTTTCTGGTGATTAAAGATATGTTTAAAAGTCTCTCTCTCTCTCTCTCTCTCAATTTTTCAATTTAAGTGTGCTTTATTGGCATGACAAAAACTATACATTTGTATTGCCAAAGCAATTGCAGCTGGGCTGCTCACAAGTAGTGCACATTTGAATTAACATAAATAAAAATAAAAACAATAATAGTAATAAAACAAATATTTTAAACCGTATTAAATATATAGTTAGTGCAAAATGAATGACTATTGTAAGTATGTGATAGAAATAAAATTAAATAAGGTACAGTATAAGATTTATACAGGCAAAATATACATTTAAGTAATATAAAGGGTAATATGTCATAATATAATCTACATGTGCTGGAAACATCAGCTCAGGGCAGACGGGTGTCTTCTCTCTATGGTGACAGAGAGACACATATTGAGCAGCAAACACACAGCAGGTCTTGTGTTCTCCGAGCAGATACGCTAGTTTCTCCTGGTCTGGAAGAGTTGTAAATGTGGGATGGATCTGCTGTATTTTGTCGTAGTACACTCTCCGTATATCTGTGTATTTGGAGCACTCTGTTAGGAAGTGCAGTTCTGTTTCCATCTGATTCAGGTCACAGTGTGAACACAATCTCTGCAAGCCATGTTTGTCTGTCTCTCCCTCTCCCTCTCCCTCTCCCTCTCCCTCCCTCAACCCTCCTCACTGTCACACTGAAAAGACAGCCCCCTCCATTCCACTTCTCACACACCCCGGGCCGCCCTGCACACACACACACACACACACACATATACACACACTCATAGAAGAGAGTAGACTGAGATGAAATGCCTGATAGTTTTTTAATTTTCTCTCATCCATAGAGTTTTGTAAAGTCATGAAACTAACAATACTTCCTCAGAATGACTTTTTCCCTGCATGTAAAAAGTTTCAAAGTTTTAGTAAACTGCACTTTAAAGATGTAAGAAAATTTCTGCTATCTTTTTTTACCCTCACTTTAATAAACCACTATTTAAACACCGTTCAAGCTATCCGCAAGCCGTTCGCAATTTAGCATCTTCAGTGTCTTGGCATCATGTTGACAAAGTTTGGTGTGAACTACTTGTTTCTTCTTGGAGGAGTATGAATTAGTTTGCAGCTTGATTATTCAAGAAATTGACATTAAAACAAAAATAGCCGGCTTCCTGTTGGTCGTAGCTAATGAGTGTAAATTAGAAAGTTGTCCGGCTTGATGAGAACAATATATGTACTGAGTTTGGTGACTGTAGCTAAAATTAACCCCCCATGTTTTGACAAAAGGTGGCGCTATAGAGTGCCTCCTCCACGCCCGTTTATGAGCTTTTGCCAGTGTCTATCTATAATTAATACTGATGTGTGAGTTGAGTTTTATGAAATTATAAACATCTTAAGTGCCTCAAAATCACCAGAAGATATATTGAGGTTTGACACGTTGCCATGGCAACAATATTTTAGATATCAATATTCCCTTGACAGTTTCACATCGGCCGTTTTTTGACATTATTCTGATGAAGTTTGAAGCAAATTGGGTAAAAGTAAGATGCTGAATTCAAAGCATTTTGAAAATCACACACTTCCTGCTGCCAGTTGGTGGCGCTATAACTTTGCCTCATAATTGTCACATCGATGCGATCGGCTTCATACACCGAACAAACCACTGAATTGTGATCAAAATCAGACAATGTATGTGGACTTTATTAGACACTTCCTGTATCTCATTCTCGCCATAACTTCATCGCCTCGCCACGGGCAAACCTTTCGAAATATCAAAAATCCCTCCGCAATTTAGCATCCCCAATGTCTTGAGATCACGTTCACCAGGTTTGGTGCTCGTGTGTTGAAAATCCTGGGAGGAGTATTTCAAATTCCAGAGCATGTGCTTTTTAAACAGCCCTGAATAGCCAACTTCCTGTTGGGCGGAGCCCATGACATGTGACACAAAAGTTGTTCAGCTCGATAAGATCTATATGTGTACCGAGTTTCATATGAATACGTGCAAGTATGTGTGAGCTACATATCAAGTTTTCTGATGGTTTTCCAGGGGGCGCCGTAGAGCCTCTGTGCCACGCCTGGGTCCCAGCCTCAGCGGCGTCCTAACTGCCACGGGTTCCAATGTGTGTGCACATTTTCACGAGTTTTTGACCATGTTAAGCCCCCCAAAAATACCCGGATAGTCAAAAAAAAAAAAAAAAAAGAATCCTAAGGAAAACAATAGAATAGCTGACTTCCTGTTGGGCGTAGCCCATGACATGCGGTGCAAAAGTTGTTCGGCTCGATGAGATCTATATGTGTACCGAGTTTCATATTAATACGTGCAAGTATGTGTGAGCTACACATCAAGTTTTCTGATGTGTTCCAGGGGGTGCCGTAGAGCCTCTGTGCCACGCCCGGGTCCCAGCCTCAGCGGCGTCCTAACTGCCGCGGGTTCCAATGTGTGTGCACATTTTCAAGAGTTTTTGACCATGTTAAGCCCCCCAAAAATGCCCGGATAGCCTCAAAATCACCAAAAAAAGAATATTGAGGTTTGACGCGTTGCCATGACAACAGTATTTTAGATATCAATATTCCCTTCACAGTTTCACATCGGCTGTGTTTTTACAGTATTCTGATGAAGTTTGAAGCAAATTGGGTAAAAGTAAGAAGGTAAATTCAAAGCATTTTGAAAATGACACACTTCCTGTTGCCAGTTGGTGGCGCTATAACTTTGCCTCATAATTGTCACATCAATGCGATCGGCTTCATACACCGAACAAACCGATGAGATCTATATGTGTACCGAGTTTCATATTAATACGTGAAAGTATGTTTGAGCTACACATCAAGTTTTCTGATGGTGTTCCAGGGGGCGCCGTAGAGCCTCTGTGCCACGCCTGGGTCCCAGCCTCAGCTGCGTCCTAAATGCCACGGGTTCCAATGTGTGTGCACATTTTCACGAGTTTTTGACCATGTTAAGCCCCCCAAAAATGTCCGGATAGTCAAAAAAAAAACTAAAAAAGAGTCCTAAGGAAAACAATAGAATAGCCGACTTCCTGTTGGGTGGAGCCCATGACATGCGGTGCAAAAGTTGTTCGGCTCGATGAGATCTATATGTGTACCGAGTTTCATATTAATACGTGCAAGTATGTGTGAGCTACACATCAAGTTTTCTGATGTGTTCCAGGGGGCGCCGTAGAGCCTCTGTGCCACGCCCGGGTCCCAGCCTCAGCGGCGTCCTAACTGCCGCGGGTTCCAATGTGTGTGCACATTTTCAAGAGTTTTTGAGACCATGTTAAGCCCCCCAAAAATGCCCGATAGCCTCAAAATCACCAAAAAAAGAATATTGAGGTTTGACGCGTTGCCATGACAACAGTATTTTAGATATCAATATTCCCTTCACAGTTTCACATCGGCTGTGTTTTTACAGTATTCTGATGAAGTTTGAAGCAAATTGGGTAAAAGTAAGAAGGTGAATTCAAAGCATTTTGAAAATGACACACTTCCTGTTGCCAGTTGGTGGCGCTATAACTTTGCCTCATAATTGTCACATCAATGCGATCGGCTTCATACACCGAACAAACCGATGAGATCTATATGTGTACCGAGTTTCATATTAATACGTGAAAGTATGTTTGAGCTACACATCAAGTTTTCTGATGGTGTTCCAGGGGGCGCCGTAGAGCCTCTGTGCCACGCCTGGGTCCCAGCCTCAGCGGCGTCCTAAATGCCACGGGTTCCAATGTGTGTGCACATTTTCACGAGTTTTTGACCATGTTAAGACCCCCAAAAATGTCCGGATAGTCAAAAAAAACCTAAAAAAGAGTCCTAAGGAAAACAATAGAATAGCCGACTTCCTGTTGGGTGGAGCCCATGACATGCGGTGCAAAAGTTGTTCGGCTCGATGAGATCTATATGTGTACCGAGTTTCATATGAATACGTGCAAGTATGTGTGAGCTACACATCAAGTTTTCTGATGTGTTCCAGGAGGCGCCGTAGAGCCTCTGTGCCACGCCCGGGTCCCAGCCTCAGCGGCATCCTAACTGCCGCGGGTTCCAATGTGTGTGCACATTTTCAAGAGTTTTTGACCATGTTAAGCCCCTCAAAAATGCCCGGATAGCCTCAAAATCACCAAAAAAAGAATATTGAGGTTTGACACGTTGCCATGGCAACAGTATTTTAGATATCAATATTCCCTTCAGAGTTTCACATCGGCCATGTTTTTACAGTATTCTGATGAAGTTTGAAGCAAATTGGGTAAAAGTAAGATGGTGAATTCAAAGCATTTTGAAAATCACACACTTCCTGCTGCCAGTTGGTGGCGCTATAACTTTGCCTCATAATTGTCACATCGATGCGATCGGCTTCATACACCGAACAAACCACTGAATTGTGATCAAAATCAGAAAATGTATGTGGACTTTATTAGACACTTCCTGTCTCTCAATTCTCGCCATAACTTCATCGCCTCGCCACGGGCAAACCGTTTGAGATATCAAAAATCCCTCCGCAATTTAGCATCCCCAATGTCTTGAGATCACGTTCACCGAGTTTGGTGCTCCTGTGTTGAAAATCCTGGGAGGAGTATTTCAAATTCCAGAGCATGTGCTTTTTAAACAGCCCTGAATAGCCGACTTCCTGTTGGGCGGAGCCCATGACATGCAGCGCAAAAGTTGTTCGGCTTGATGAGATCTATATGTGTACCGAGTTTCATATGAATACGTGCAAGTATGTGTGAGCTATTCATCAAGTTTTCTGATGGTGTTCCAGGGGGCGCTGTAGAGCCTCTGTGCCACGCCCGGGTCCCATCCTCAGCGGCGTCCTAACTGCCGCGGGTTCCAATGTGTGTGCAAATTTTCAAGAGTTTTTGACCATGTTAAGCCCCCCAAAAAATGCCCGGATAGTCGATAAAAAAAAAAAAAAAAAAAAAAGAATCCGGAGGAAAACAATAGGGCCCTGCGCCTTTCTGGCTTGGGCCCTAATAATAATTAAAGCTGCAAGCAGCGATGGAAGGGACCTCGCCCGGCTCACCGCCGACCGGTGGCTTCAGAAAGACAGGGAACAGTGAGCAATATGCATTTAAAAAGGTAAATATAAAGGAATATGTCAAAGTCATTTATACGTACCAAACCTGCTGCCAGCTGGTGGCGCAACGTCCATAACTGAACATTGGCATGTAGATTTCTTCATCCAGTACTTTTAAAAAAACATATGAAGTTTGGTGCAGATTGGACATTGCATGTTTAAGTTAGTGTAAAACAAGTAATTTTCTGTTGCCAGCAGGTGGCGCTATGTCTATAACTAAACATTGGCACGTAGATGTCTTCATCCAGTACTTTTAAAAAAGGCCTTTAGGTTAGACTGACCTAAATATTATGTTTATGTCATTAAATCTCTAGGAGGAGTTAGTTACAGAGTAAAACATGACATTTCCTGTTGCCAGCAGGTGGCGCTATATATTTAACTGAACATTGGCATTAGATGTCTTCATCCAGTACTTTTAAAAAACATATGAAGTTTGGTGCAGATTGGACATTGCATGTTTAAGTTAGTGTAAAACATGTAATTTCCTGTTGCCAGCAGGTGGCGCTATGTCTATAACTAAACATTGGCACGTAGATGTCTGCAGGCCATGGCCCTTATCAAACGTGTGAAGTTTGGGGCAGATCGGACATTTTATGGCTGAGTAACAACAGCTTCTATTCCCATGGCGAGACATCGAATTTTGTCACGCCGCCATGGACACGCCCATTAGCGAAAACTCAAGCTCTTCGCAGTTTAACATCACAAAGGCCTTTAGATTAGACTGACCTATATATTATGTTGATGTCATTAAATCTCTAGGAGGAGTTAGTTACAGAGTAAAACATATCACTTCCTGTTGCCAGCAGGTGGCGCTATGAATTTATATGAATATGGTCACTTAGATCTCTTCAGGTCAGGAGTCTTACCAAATATGTGAAGTTTGGTGCAGATTGGGTATTGCATGTTTAAGTTAGTGTAAATCAAGTCATTTCCTGTGGCCAGCAGGTGGCGCTATGACTATAACTGAATATGGTCACTTAGATCTCTTCAGGTCAGGATTCTTATCAAACGTGTGAAGTTTGGTGTAGATCGGACAATGCATGTTTAAGTTGGTGTAAAACAAGTAATTTCCTGTAGCCACCAGGTGGCGCTATGTCTATAACGAAACATTGGCATGTAGATGTCTTCAGACCAATACTTTTATCAAACATATGAAGTTTGGTGCAGATTGAACATGGTATGTTTGAGTTAGTGTAAAGCATGATATATCCTGTTGTCAGCAGGTGGCGCTATGATTATATCAGATTTTTGGCCTTTAGGTGTTTTCAGGACAGAACTCTTACTAAATATGTGAAGTTTGGTGCAGATTGGACATTGCATGTTTAAGATAGTGTAAAAGAAGTCATTTCCTGTTGCCAGCAGGTGGCGCTCTAATTATAATTAAATATTCATATTTAGATGTGTTCAGGCCTGGATTCTTATCGAACGTGTGAAGTCTGGGGCAGATCGGACATTGTATGGCTGAGTTACAACAACTTTTATTCCCATGGCGAGACATCGAAATTTGTGATGCCGCCATGGACACGCCCTTTAACGAAAACTCTAGATCTTCGCAATTTAACATCACAAAGGCCTTTAGGTTAGACTGACCTAAATATTATGTTGATGTCATTAAATCTCTAGGAGGAGTTAGTTACAGAGTAAAACATGTCACTTCCTGTTGCCAGCAGGTGGCGCTATGACTATAACTGAATATGGTCACTTAGATCTCTTCAGGTCAGGATTCTTATCAAACATGTGAAGTTTGGTGTAGATCGGACATAGCATGCCTGAGATATAACAACTTCCTGTTTCATGGCGAAACATCAAAATTTGACAGGACGTCACGGACACGCCCTCCGATGAAAACTCTAGATCTTCGCAATTTAACGTCACAAAGGGCTTTAGATTACACTGACCAATTTTGGTGTTCATCCGAGTAAATCTCTGGGAGGAGTTCGTTAAAGTATGACACCTGAAAATGGCAAAAATGACACAAAATATGACGAGAAAATTCTAAATAGCCGACTTCCTGTTGGGTTTCTGATTTCGTACCTGGAGACTTTTTTGTAGGTATTGTTAAGTTACATAAGTGTACTGATTTTCGTACATGTACGTGAAACGTAGCTCGAGGCGCACTCCGCTGAATATTTATAGGTGGCGCTGTCGAGCCATTTTGCCACACCTACTTCTGAAACCCATATCAGACGTAAATTTTCACCAGTTCTGACGCGTGTGCAAAGTTTCCTGACTTTTTGAGCATGTTTAGGCCCTCTAAAATGCGATTAAGTTTGGAGAAGAAGAAGAAGAAGAAGAAGAATAATAAGAATAATAAACGGAGCAGATTCAATAGGGTCCTCGCACCATCGGTGCTCGGTCCCTAATAATAATAATAATAATAATAAACGGAGCAGATTCAATAGGGTCCTCTGCACCATCGGTGCTCGGTCCCTAATTAAAGCTGCAAGCAGCGATGGAAGGGACCTCGCCCGGCTCACCGCCGACCGGTGGCTTCAGAAAGACAGGGAACAGTGAGCAATATGCATTTAAAAAGGTAAATATAGAGGAATATGTCAAAGTCATTTATACGTACCAAACCTGCTGCCAGCTGGTGGCGCAACGTCCATAACTGAACATTGGCATGTAGATTTCTTCATCCAGTACTTTTAAAAAAACATATGAAGTTTGGTGCAGATTGGACATTGCATGTTTAAGTTAGTGTAAAACAAGTAATTTTCTGTTGCCAGCAGGTGGCTCTATGTCTATAACTAAACATTGGCACGTAGATGTCTTCAGGCCATGGCTCTTATCAAACGTTTGAAGTTTGGGGCAGATCGGACATTGCATGTTTAAGTTAATGTAAACAAGTCATTTCCTGTTGCCAGCAGGTGGCGCTCTGAATTTAATGGAATATTCGTATTTAGATGTGTTCAGGCCTGGATTCTTATCGAACGTGTGAAGTCTGGGGCAAATCGGACATTTTAAGGCTGAGTAACAACAGCTTCTATTCCCATGGCGAGACATCGAAATTTGTCACGCCGCCATAGACACGCCCATTAGCGAAAACTCAATCTCTTCGCAATTTAACATCACAAAGGCCTTAAGATTAGGCTGACCTAAATATTATGTTGATGTCTTTAAATCTCTAGGAGGATTTAGTTACGGAATAAAACATATCACTTCCTTTTGCCAGCAGGTGGCGCTATGAATTTATATGAATATGGTCACTTAGATCTCTTCAGGTCAGGAGTCTTATCAAACATGTGAAGTTTGGTGCAGATTGGACATTGCATGTTTAAGTTAGTGTAAAACATGTCATTTCCTGCTGCCAGCAGGTGGCGCTCTGATTATAATAGAATATTCGTATTTAGATGTGTTCAGGCCTGGATTCTTATCGAACATGTGAAGTCTGGGGCAGATCGGACATTGTATGGCTGAGTTACAACAACTTTTATTCTCATGGCGAGACATTGAAATCTGTGATGCCGCCAAGGACACGCCCTTTAACGAAAACTCTAGATCTTCGCAATTTAACATCACAAAGGCCTTTAGGTTAGACTGACCAAATAATGTGTTGATGTCATTAAATCTCTAGGAGGAGTTATTTACAGAGTAAAACATGTCACTTCCTGTTGCCAGCAGGTGGCGCTATTACTATAACTGAATATGGTCATGTAGATCTCTTCATATCAGGAGTCTTATCAAACATGTGAAGTTTGGTGTAGATCGGACATAGTATGCCTGAGTTATAACAACTTCCTGTTTCATGGCGAAACATTGAAATTTGACAGGACGCCACGGACACGCCCCCTGATGAAAACTCTAGATCTTCGCAATTTAACGTCACAAAGGGCTTTAGATTGCAATGACCAATTTTGTTGTTCATCCGAATAAATCTCTGGGAGGAGTTCGATAAAGTATGACACCTGAAAATGGCAAAAATGACACAAAATATGACGACAAAATTCAAAATAGCCGACTTCCTGTTTGGTTTCTGATTTCGTACCAAGATACTTTTTTGTAGGTGTTGTTATGTTACATGAGTGTACCGATTTTCGTACATGTACGTGAAACGTAGTTCGAGGCGCACTCCGCTGAATATTTATAGGTGGCGCTGTCGAGCCATTTTGCCACACCTACTCCTGAAACACATATCAGACGTAAATTTTCACCAGTTCTGATGCGTGTGCAAAGTTTCCTGACTTTTCGAGCATGTTTAGGCCCTCTAAAATGCGATTAAGTTTGGAGAAGAATAATAATAATAATAATAATAAACGGAGCAGATTCAATAGGGTCCTCTGCACCATCGGTGCTCGGTCCCTAATAATAAACGGAGCAGATTCAATAGGGTCCTCGCACCATCGGTGCTCGGTCCCTAATAATAATAATAAACGGAGCAGATTCAATAGGGTCCTCTGCACCATCGGTGCTCGGTCCCTAATAAACGGAGCAGATTCAATAGGGTCCTCGCACCATCGGTGCTCGGTCCCTAATTAAAGCTGCAAGCAGCGATGGAAGGGACCTCGCCCGGCTCACCGCCGACCGGTGGCTTCAGAAGGACAGGGAAAGGTGAGCAATATGCATTTAAAAAGGTAAATATAGAGGAATATTTCAAAGTCATTTATATGTACCAAACCTGCTGCCAGCTGGTGGTGCAACGTCCATAACTGAACATTAACATGTAGATGTCATCAGGCTAGAACATTTATCAAACATATGAATTTTGGTGCAGATTGAACACGGTATGTTTGAGTTAGTGTAAAGAATGATATATCCTGTTGTCAACAGGTGGCGCTATGATTACATCTGAATATTGGCTTTTAAATTTCTTCAGGGCAGGACTCTTACAAAATATTTGAAGTTTGGTGCAGATTGGACATTTCATGCTTAAGTTAATGTAAAACAAATAATTTCCTGTTGCCAGCAGGTGGCGCTATGTCTTTAACTAAACGTTATTGTGTAGATATCATCAGACCAGTACTTTTATCAAACAAATTAATTTTGGTGCAGATTGAACATGGTATGTTTGAGTTAGTGTAAAGCATGATATATCCTGTTGTCAACAGGTGGCGCTATGATTATATCTGAATTTTGGCCTTCAGATGTCTTCAGGCCATGGCTCTTATCAAACCTGTGAAGTTTGGGACAGATCGGACATTTTATGGCTGAGTAACAACAGCTTCTATTCCCATGGCGAGACATCAAATTTTGTCACGCCGCCATGGACACGCCCATTAGCGAATACTTAAGCTCTTCGCAATATAACATCACAAAGGCCTTTAGATTAGACTGACCTAAATATTATGTTGATCTCATTAAATCTCTAGGAGGAGTTAGTTACAGAGTAAAACATATCACTTCCTGTTGCCAGCAGGTGGCGCTATAAATTTATATGAATATGGTCACTTAGATCTCTTCAGGTCAGGAGTCTTACCAAATATGTGAAGTTTGGTGCAGATTGGACATTGCATGTTTAAGATAGTGTAAAAGAAGTCATTTCCTGTGGCCAGCAGGTGGCGCTCTAATTATAATAGAATATTCATATTTAGATGTGTTTAGGCCTGGATTCTTATCGAACGTGTGAAGTCTGGGGCAGATCGGTTATTGCATGGCTGAGTAACAACAGCTTCTATTCCCATGGCGAGACATCGAATTTTGCCACGCCGCCATGGACACGCCCATTGGCGAAAACTCAAGCTCTTCGCAATTTAACATCACAAAGGCCTTTAGATTAAACTGACCTAAATATTATGTTGATGTCATTAAATCTCTAGGAGGAGTTAGTTACAGAGTAAAACATATCACTTCCTGTTGCCAGCAGGTGGCGCTATGACTATAACTGAATATGGTCACTTAGATCTCTTCAGGTCAGGAATCTTATCAAACATGTGAAGTTTGGTGCAGATCGGACATAGCATGCCTGAGATATAACAACTTCCTGTTTCATGGCGAATCATCGAAATCGGACAGGACGTCACGGACAAACCCTCCCAAGAAAACTCTAGATCTTCGCAATTTAACGTCACAAAGGGCTTTAGATTACAATGACAAATTGTGGTGTAAATCTGACGTAAGCTCTTGGAGGAGTTCGTTAAAGTATGACACCTGAAAATGGCAAAAATGACACAAAATATGATGAGAAAATTCAAAATAGCTGACTTCCTGTACGTGAAACGTAGCTCGAGGCGCACTCCGCTGAATATTTATAGGTGGCGCTGTTGAGCCATTTTGCCACACCTACTTCTGAAACCCATATCAGACGTAAATTTTCACCAGTTCGGACGTGTGTGCAAAGTTTCCTGACTTTTCGAGCATGTTTAGGCCCTCTAAAATGCGATTAAGTTTGGAGAAGAAGAATAATAATAATAATAATAATAAACGGAGCAGATTCAATAGGGTCCTCTGCACCATCGGTGCTCGGTCCCTAATTAAAGCTGCAAGCAGCGATGGAAGGGACCTCGCCCGGCTCACCGCCGACCGGTGGCTTCAGAAAGACAGGGAACGATGAGCAATATGCATTTAAAAAGGTAAATATAGAGGAATATTTCAAAGTCATTTATATGTACCAAACCTGTTGCCAGCAGGTGGCGCTATGTCTATAACTAAAAAATTGGCACGTAGATGTCTTCAGGGCATGGCTCTTATCAAACGTGTGTAGTTTGGTGCAGATTGGACATTGCATGTTTAAGTTAGTGTAAAACAAGTAATTTCCTGTTGCCAGCAGGTGGCGCTATGAATTTATATGAATATTGTCACTTAGATCTTTTCAGGTCAGGAGTCTTGTCAAACATGTGAAGTTTGGTAAAGATTGGACATTGCATGTTTAAGTTAGTGTAAAACAAGTCATTTCCTGTTGCCAGCAGGTGGCGCTATGAATTTATATGAATATTGTCACTTAGATCTTTTCAGGTCAGGAGTCTTGTCAAACATGTGAAGTTTGGTAAAGATTGGACATTGCATGTTTATGTTAGTGTAAAACAAGTCATTTCCTGTTGCCAGCAGGTGGCGCTCTAATTATAATGGAATATTCTTATTTAGATGTGTTCAGGCCTGTATTCTTATCGAACATGTGAAGTCTGGGGCAGATCGAACATTGTATGGATGAGTTACAACAACTTTTATTCCCTTGGCGAGACATCGAAATCTGTGATGCCGCCAAGGACACGCCCTTTCACGAAAACTCTAGATCTTCGCAATTTAACATCACAAGGGCCTTTAGGTTAGACTGACCAAATAATGTGTTGATGTCATTAAATCTCTAGGAGGAGTTAGTTACAGAGTAAAACATGTCACTTCCTGTTGCCAGCAGGTGGCGCTATTACTATAACTGAATATGGTCATGTAGATCTCTTCATATCAGGAGTCTTATCAAACATGTGAAGTTTGGTGCAGGTCGGACATAGCATGCCTGAGTTATAACAACTTCCTGTTTCATGGCGAAACATCGAAATTTGACAGGACGCCACGGACACGCCCTCCAATGAAAACTCTAGATCTTCGCAATTTAACGTCTCAAAGGGCTTTAGATTGCAATGACCAATTTTGGTGTTCATGCGAATAAATCTCTGGGAGGAGTTCGTTAAAGTATGACACCTGCAAATGGCAAAAATGTCACTAAATATGACGAGAAAATTCAAAATAACCGACTTCCTGTTGGGTTTCGGATTTCGTTCCAGGAGACGTTTTTGTAGGTATTGTTATGTTACATGAGTGTACCGATTTTCATACATGTAAGTGAAACGTAGCCTGAGGGCTCTCCGCTGAATGAGTATAGGTGGCGCTGTCGAGCCATTTTGCCACACCTACTTCTGAAACCCATATTCTGATGTGTTCAGGCCTGGATTTTTATCGAACATGTGAAGTCTGGGGCAGATCGAACATTGTATGGCTGAGTTACAACAACATTTATTCCCATGGCGAGACATCGAAATTTGACAGGACGCCACGGACACGCCCTCCCATGAAAACTCTAGATCTTCGCAATTTAACATCACAAAGGCCTTTAGGTTAGACTGACCTAAATATTATGTTGATGTCATTAAATTTGTAGGAGGAGTTAGTTACAGAGTAAAACATGTCACTTCCTGTTGCCAGCAGGTGGCGCTATTACTATAACTGAATATGGTGATGTAGATCTCTTCATATCAGGAGTCTTATCAAACCTGTGAAGTTTGGTGCAGATCGGACGTAGCATGCCTGAGTTATAACAACTTCCTGTTTCATGGCGAAACATCGAAATTTGACAGGACGCCACGGACACGCCCTCCGATGAAAACTCTAGATCTTCGCAATTTAACGTCGCAAAGGGCTTTAGATTGCAATGACCAATTTTGGTGTTCATCCGAATAAATCTCTGGGAGGAGTTCGTTAAAGTATGACACCTGCAAATGGTCAAAATGTCACTAAATATGACGAGAAAATTAAAAATAACCGACTTCCTGTTGGGTTTCGGATTTCGCTCCAGGAGACTTTTTTGTAGGTATTGTTATGTTACATGAGTGTACCGATTTTCGTACATGTACGTGAAACGTAGCCCGAGGGCTCTCCTCTGAGAAAGTATAGGTGGCGCTGTCGAGCCATTTTGCCACACCTACTTCTGAAACCCATATAAGACGTAAATTTCCACCAGTTCTGATGCGTGTGCAAAATTTCCTGACTTTTCGAGCATGTTTAGGCCCTCAAAAATGCGATTAAGTTTGGAAAATAATAATAATAATAATAATAAACAACACAGATACAATAGGGTCCTCGCACCATCGGTGCTCGGTCCCTAATTAAAGCTGCAAGCAGCGATGGAAGGGACCTCGCCCAGCTCACCGCCGACCGGTGGCTTCAGAAAGACAGGGAACGATGAGCAATATGCATTTAAAAAGGTAAATATAGAGGAATATTTCAAAGTCATTTATATGTACCAAACCTGCTGCCTGCTGGTAGCGCAACGTCCATAACTGAACATTAACATGTCGATGTCTACAGGCTAGAACTTTGATCAAACATATGAAGTTTGGTGAAGATTGAACATTGCATGTTTAAGCTAGTGTAAAACAAGTCATTTCCTGTTGCCAGCAGGTGGCGCTATGTCTATAACTAAAAAATTGGCACGTAGATGTCTTCAGGGCATGGCTCTTATCAAACGTGTGTAGTTTGGTGCAGATTGGACATTGCATGTTTAAGTTAGTGTAAAACAAGTAATTTCCTGTTGCCAGCAGGTGGCGCTATGAATTTATATGAATATTGTCACTTAGATCTTTTCAGGTCAGGAGTCTTGTCAAACATGTGAAGTTTGGTAAAGATTGGACATTGCATGTTTATGTTAGTGTAAAACAAGTCATTTCCTGTTGCCAGCAGGTGGCGCTCTAATTATAATGGAATATTCTTATTTAGATGTGTTCAGGCCTGGATTCTTATCGAACATGTGAAGTCTGGGGCAGATCAAACATTGTATGGATGAGTTACAACAACTTTTATTCCCTTGGCGAGACATCGAAATCTGTGATGCCACCAAGGACACGCCCTTTCACGAAAACTCTAGATCTTCGCAATTTAACGTCTCAAAGGGCTTTAGATTGCAATGACCAATTTTGGTGTTCATGCGAATAAATCTCTGGGAGGAGTTCGTTAAAGTATGACACCTGCAAATGGCAAAAATGTCACTAAATATGACGAGAAAATTCAAAATAACCGACTTCCTGTTGGGTTTCGGATTTCGTTCCAGGAGACTTTTTTGTAGGTATTGTTATGTTACATGAGTGTACCGATTTTCATACATGTACGTGAAACGTAGCCTGAGGGCTCTCCGCTGAATGAGTATAGGTGGCGCTGTCGAGCCATTTTGCCACACCTACTTCTGAAACCCATATTCAGATGTGTTCAGGCCTGGATTTTTATCGAACATGTGAAGTCTGGGGTAGATCGAACATTGTTTGGCTGAGTTACAACAACATATATTCCCATGGCGAGACATCGAAATTTGACAGGACGCCACGGACACGCCCTCCCATGAAAACTCTATATCTTCGCAATTTAACATCACAAAGGCCTTTATGTTAGACTGACCTAAATATTATGTTGATGTCATTAAATTTGTAGGAGGAGTTAGTTACAGAGTAAAACATGTCACTTCCTGTTGCCAGCAGGTGGCGCTATTACTATAACTGAATATGGTCATGTAGATCTCTTCATATCAGGAGTCTTATCAAACATGTGAAGTTTGGTGCAGATCGGACATAGCATGCCTGAGTTACAACAACTTCCTGTTTCATGGCGAAACACCGAAATTTGAGAGGACGCCACGGACACGCCCTGCGATGAAAACTCTAGATCTTCGCAATTTAACGTCACAAAGGGCTTTAGATTGCAATGACCAATTTTGGTGTTCATCCGATTAAATCTCTGGGAGGAGTTCGTTAAAGTATGACACCTGCAAATGGCAAAAATGTCACTAAATATGACGAGAAAATTCAAAATAACCGACTTCCTGTTGGGTTTCGGATTTCCTTCCAGGAGACTTTTTTGTAGGTATTGTTATGTTACATGAGTGTACCGATTTTCATACATGTACGTGAAACGTAGCCCGAGGGCTCTCCGCTGAATGAGTATAGGTGGCGCTGTCGAGCCATTTTGCCACACCTACTTCTGAAAACCATATAAGACGTAAATTTCCACCAGTTCTGATGCGTGTGCAAAATTTGCTGACTTTTCGAGCATGTTTAGGCCCTCTAAAATGCGATTAAGTTTGGAAAATAATAATAATAATAATAATTAAAGCTGCAAGCAGCGATGGAAGGGACCTCGCACGGCTCACCGCCGACCGGTGGCTTCAGAAAGACAGGGAACAGTGAGCAATATGCATTTAAAAATGCAAATATAGAGGAATATGTCAAAGTCATTTATATGTACCAAACCTGCTGCCAGCTGGTGGCGCTATGTCCATAACGAAACAGTAACATATAGATGTCTTCAGGCTAGCACCTTTATCGAACATATGAAGTTTGGTGCAGATTGAACATAGTATGTTTGAGTTAGTGTAAAGCATGATATATCCTGTTGTCAGCAGGTGGCGCTATGATTATATCTGAATTTTGGCCTTTAGATATCTTCAGGTCAGGGCTCTTACCAAATACGTGAATTTTGGTGCATATTGGACATTGAATGCTTAAGTTAGTTTAAAAGAAGTAATTTGCTGTTGCCAGCAGGTGGCGCTATATCTTTAACTGAACATTGGCATTTAGATATCTTCAGACCAATATTTTTATCAAAAGTGTGAAGTTTGGTGCAGATTGGACTTTGCATGCTTAAGATAGTGTAAAAGAAGTCATTTCCTGTTGCCAGCAGGTGGCGCTCTAATTATAATGTAATATTCGTATTTAGATGTGTTCAGGCCTGGATTCTTATCGAACGTGTGAAGTCTGGGGCAGATCGGACATTGTATGGCTGAGTTACAACAACTTTTATTCCCATGGCGAGACATCGAAATTTGTGATGCCGCCATGGACACGCCCTTTAACGAAAACTCTAGATCTTCGCAATTTAACATCACAAAGGCCTTTAGGTTAGACTGACCTAAATATTATGTTTATGTCATTAAATCTCTAGGAGGAGTTAGTTACAGAGTAAAACATGTCACTTCCTGTTGCCAGCAGGTGGCGCTATGACTATAACTGAATATGGTCACTTAGATCTCTTCAGGTCAGGATTCTTATCAAACGTGTGAAGTTTGGTGTAGATCGGACATAGCATGCCTGAGATATAACAACTTCCTGTTTCATGGCGAAACATCAAAATTTGACAGGACGCCACGGACACGCCCTCCGATGAAAACTCTAGATCGTCGCAATTTAACGTCACAAAGGGCTTTAGATTACACTGACCAATTTTGGTGTTCATCTGAATAAATCTCTGGGAGGAGTTCATTAAAGTATGACACCTGAAAATGGCAAAAATGACACAAAATATGACGAGAAAATTCAAAATAGCCGACTTCCTGTTGGGTTTCTGATTTCGTACCTGGATACTTTTTTGTAGGTATTGTTAAGTTACATTAGTGTACCGATTTTCGTACATGTACGTGAAACGTAGCTCGATGCGCACTCCGCTGAATATTTATAGGTGGCGCTGTCGAGTCATTTTGCCACACCTACTCCTGAAACCCATATCAGACGTAAATTTTCACCAGTTCTGACGCGTGTGCAAAGTTTCCTGACTTTTCGAGCATGTTTAGGCCCTCTAAAATGCGATTAAGTTTGGAGAGGAAGAATAATAATAATAATAATAATAATAAACGGAGCAGATTCAATAGGGTCCTCTGCACCATCGGTGCTCGGTCCCTAATAATAATAAACAACACAGATACAATAGGGTCCTCGCACCATCGGTGCTCGGTCCCTAATAAACGGAGCAGATTCAATAGGGTCCTCGCACCATCGGTGCTCGGTCCCTAATAATAATAATAATAATAATAATAAACGGAGCAGATTCAGTAGGGTCCTCTGCACCATCGGTGCTCGGTCCCTAATTAAAGCTGCAAGCAGCGATGGAAGGGACCTCGCACCCGGCTCACCGCCGACCGGTGGCTTCAGAAAGACAGGGAAGGGTGAGCAATATACATTTAAAAAGGTAAATATAGAGGAATATGTCAAAGTCATTATATGTACAAACCTGCTGCCAGCTGGTGGCGCCATGTCCATAACTGAACATTAACATGTAGATGTCTTCAGGCTAGCACTTTTTTCAAACAAATGAAGTTTGGTGCAGATTGAACATTGCATGTTTAAGCTAGTGTAAAACAAGTAATTTCCTGGAGCCAGCAGGTGGCGCTATGTCTATAACTAAACATTGGCACGTAGATGTCTTCAGGCCATGGCTCTTAACAAACGTGTGAAGTTTGGTGCAGATTGAACACAGTATGTCTGAGTTAGCGTAAAGCCTGACACATCCTGTTGTCAACAGGTGGCGCTATGGTTACATCTGAATATTGGCCATTAGAGGTCTTCAGGCCAGGAATCTTACCAAATATGTGAAGTTTGGTGCAGATTGAACACAGTATGTTTGAGTTAGTGTAAAGCCTGACACATCCTTTTGTCAACAGGTGGCGCTATGGTTACATCTGAATATTGGCCTTTAGATGTCTTCAGGCCTGGAATCTTACCAAATATGTGAAGTTTGGTGCCGATTGGACAATGCATGTTTAAGTTGGTGTAAAACAAGTAATTTCCTGTAGCCACCAGGTGGCGCTATGTCTGTAACTAAACATTGGCCTTTAGGTGTTTTCAGGCCAGGACTCTTACCAAATATGTGAAGTTTGGTGCAGATTGGACATTGCATGTTTAAGATAGTGTAAAAGAAGTCATTTCCTGTTGCCAGCAGGTGGCGCTCTAATTATAATGAAATATTCGTATTTAGATGTGTTCAGGCCTGGATTCTTATCGAACGTGTGAAGTCTGGGGCAGCTCGGACATTGTATGGCTGAGTTACAACAACTTTTATTCCCCTTGGCGAGACATCGAAATTTGTGATGCCGCCATGGACACGCCCTTTAACGAAAACTCTAGATCTTCGCAATTTAACATCACAAAGGCCTTTAGGTTAGACTGACCTAAATATTATGTTTATGTCATTAAATCTCTAGGAGGAGTTAGTTACAGAGTAAAACATGTCACTTCCTGTTGCCAGCAGGTGGCGCTATGACTATAACTGAATATGGTCACTTAGATCTCTTCAGGTCAGGATTCTTATCAAACGTGTGAAGTTTGGTGTAGATCGGACATAGCATGCCTGAGATATAACAACATCCTTTTTAATGGCGAAACATCAAAATTTGACAGGACGCCACGGACACGCCCTCCAATGAAAACTCTAGATCTTCGCAATTTAACGTCACAAAGGGCATTAGATTACAATGACCAATTTTGCTGTTCATCTGAATAAATCTCTGGGAGGAGTTCGTTAAAGTATGACACCTGAAAATGGCAAAAATGACACAAAATATGACGAGAAAATTCAAAATAGCCGACTTCCTGTTGGGTTTCTGACTTCGTACCTGGAGACTTTTTTGTAGGTATTGTTAAGTTACATAAGTGTACTGATTTTCGTACATGTACGTGAAACGTAGCTCGAGGCGCACTCCGCTGAATATTTATAGGTGGCGCTGTCGAGCCATTTTGCCACACCTACTTCTGAAACCCATATCAGACGTAAATTTTCACCAGTTCTGACGCGTGTGCAAAGTTTCCTGACTTTTCGAGCATGTTTAGGCCCTCTAAAATGCGATTAAGTTTGGAGAAGAAGAAGAAGAAGAAGAAGAAGAAGAAGAATAAACGGAGCAGATTCAATAGGGTCCTCGCACCATCGGTGCTCGGTCCCTAATTAAAGCTGCAAGCAGCGGTGGAAGGGACCTCGCACCCAGCACCGCCAACCGGTGGCTTCAGAAAGACAGGGAACGGTAAGCAATATGCATTTAAAAAGGTAAATATAGAGGAACGTGTCATAGTCATTTATATATGTGTCAAACCTGCTGCCAGCTGGTGGCGCTATGTCCATAACTGAACATTGGCATGTAGATGTCTTTAGGCCATGGCTCTTATCAAACGTGTGAAGTTTGGTGCAGATTGGACAATGCATGTTTAAGTTGGTGTAAAACAAGTAATTTCCTGTAGCCACCAGGTGGCGCTATGTCTATAACTAAACATTGGCATGTAGATGTCTTCAGACCAATACTTTTATCAAACATATGAAGTTTGGTGCAGATTGAACATGGTATGTTTGAGTTAGTGTAAAGCATGATATATCCTGTTGTCAGCAGGTGGCGCTATGATTATATCTGATTTTTGGCCTTTAGGTGTTTTCAGGCCAGGACTCTTACCAAATGTGTGAAGTTTGGTGCAGATTGGACATTGCATGTTTAAGATAGTGTAAAAGAAGTCATTTCCTGTTGCCAGCAGGTGGCGCTCTAATTATAATGAAATATTCGTATTTAGATGTGTTCAGGCCTGGATTCTTATCGAACGTGTGAAGTCTGGGGCAGATCGGACATTGTATGGCTGAGTTACAACAACTTTTATTCCCATGGCGAGACATCGAAATTTGTGATGCCGCCATGGACACACCCTTTAACGAAAACTCTAGATCTTCGCAATTTAACATCACAAAGGCCTTTAGGTTAGACTGACCTAAATATTATGTTGATGTCATTAAATCTCTAGGAGGAGTTAGTTACAGAGTAAAACATGTCACTTCCTGTTGCCAGCAGGTGGCGCTATGACTATAACTGAATATGGTCACTTAGATCTCTTCAGGTCAGGATTCTTATCAAACATGTGAAGTTTGGTGCAGATCGGACATAGCATGCCTGAGATATAACAACTTCCTGTTTCATGGCGAAACATCAAAATTTGACAGTACGCCACGGACACGCCCTCCGATGAAAACTCTAGATCTTCGCAATTTAACGTCACAAAGGGCTTTAGATTACAATGACCAATTTTGGTGTTCATCCGAATAAATCTCTGGGAGGAGTTCGTTAAAGTATGACACCTGAAAATGGCAAAAATGACACAAAATATGACGAGAAAATTCAAAATAGCCGACTTCCTGTTGGGTTTCTGATTTCGTACCTGGAGACTTTTACGTGAAACGTAGCTCGAGGTGCACTCCGCTGAATATTTATAGGTGGCGCTGTCGAGCCATTTTGCCACACCTAGTCCTGAAACCCATATCAGACGTAAATTTTCACCAGTTCTGATGCGTGTGCAAAGTTTCCTGACTTTTCGAGCATGTTTAGGTCCTCTAAAATGCGATTAAGTTTGGAGAATAATAATAATAATAATAATAATAATAAACGGAGCAGATTCAATAGGGTCCTCGCACCATCGGTGCTCGGTCCCTAATAATAAACGGAGCAGATTCAATAGGGTCCTCGCACCATCGGTGCTCGGTCCCTAATAAACGGAGCAGATTCAATAGGGTGCTCGCACCATCGGTGCTCGGTCCCTAATAATAAACGGAGCAGATTCAATAGGGTCCTCCGCACCATCGGGGCTCGGTCCCTAATAATAATAAACGGAACAGATTCAATAGGGTCCTCTGCACCATCGGTGCTCGGTCCCTAATTAAAGCTGCAAGCAGCGATGGAAGGGACCTCGCACCCAGCTCACCGCCAACCGGTGGCTTCAGAAAGACAGGGAATGTTAAGCAATATGCATTTAAAAATGCAAATATAGAGGGATATGTTAAAGTCATTTAAATGTGCCAAACCTGCTTCCAGTTGGTGGCGCTATGTCCATAACTGAACATTAACATGTAGATGTCTTCAGGCTAACACTTTTATCAAACATATGAAGTTTGGTGCAGATGGAACATAGTATGTTTGAGTTAGTGCATAGCCTGACATATCCTGTTTTCAACAGGTGGCGCTATGATTACATCTGAATATTGGCCTTAAGATGTCTTCAGGCCAGGACTCTTACCAAATATGTGAAGTTTGGTGCAGATTTGAACATTGAATGCTTAAGTTAGAGTAAAACAAGTAATTTCCTGTTGCCAGCAGGTGGCGCTATGACTTTAAATTAACATTGACATTTAGATATTTTCAGACCAATACTTTTATCAAACATATGAAGTTTGGTGCAGATTGAACATGGTATGTTTAAGTTAGTGTAAAGCCTGACATATCCTGTTGTCAACAGGTGGCGCTATGACTACATCTGAATATTGGCATTGAGATGTCTTCAGGCCAGGACTCTTACCAAATATGTGAAGTTTGGTTAAGATTGGACATTGCATGTTTAAGTTAGTGTAAAACAAGTAATTTCCTGTAGCCAGCAGGTGGCGCTATGTCTATAACTAAACATTGGCACGTAGATGTCTTCAGGCCATGGCCCTTATCAAACGTGTGAAGTTTGGGGCAGATCTTACATTTATGGCTGAGTAACAACAGCTTCTATTCCCATGGCGAGACATCGAATTTTGTCACACTGCCATGGACACTCCCATTAGCGAAAACTCAAGCTCTTCGCAATATAACATCACAAAGGCCTTTAGATTAGACTGACCTATATATTATGTTGATGTCATTAAATCTCTAGGAGGAGTTAGTTACAGAGTAAAACATATCACTTCCTGTTGCCAGCAGGTGGCGCTATGAATTTATATGAATATGGTCACTTAGATCTCTTCAGGTCAGGAGTCTTACCAAATATGTGAAGTTTGGTGCATTTTGGACATTGCATGTTTAAGTTAGTGTAAATCAAGTAATTTCCTGTGGCCAGCAGGTGGTGCTCTGATTATAATGGAATATTCATATTTAGATGTGTTCAGGCCTGGATTCTTATCAAACGTGTTAAGTCTGGGGCAGATCGGTTATTGCATGGCTGAGTTACAACGACTTTTATTCCCATGGCGAGACATCGAAATTTGTGATGCCGCCAAGGACACGCCCATTAGCGAAAACTCAAGCTCTTCGCAATTTAACATCACAAAGGCCTTTAGATTAATCTGACCTTAATTTTATGTTGATGTCATTAAATCTCTAGGAGGAGTTAGATACAGAGTAAAACATGTCACTTCCTGTTGCCAGCAGGTGGCGCTATGACTATAACTGAATATGGTCACTTAGATCTCTTCAGGTCAGGATTCTTATCAAACATGTGAAGTTTGTCGTAGATCGGACATAGCATGCCTGAGATATAACAACTTCCTGTTTCATGGCGAAACATCAAAATTTGACAGGACGCCACGGACACGCCCTCCGATGAAAACTCTAGATCTTCACAATTTAACGTCACAAAGGGCTTTAGATTACAGTGACCAATTTTGGTGTTCATCTGGAAATATCTCTGGGAGGAGTTTGTTAAAGTATGACACCTGAAAATGGCAAAAATTATACAAAATATGATGAGAAAATTCAAAATAGCCGACTTCCTGTTTGGTTTCTTATTTTGTACCTAGAGACTTTTTTGTAGGTATTGTTAAGTTACATAAGTGTACCGATTTTCGTACATGTACGTGAAACGTAGCTCAAGACGCACTCCGCTGAATATTTATAGGTGGCGCTGTCGAGCCATTTTGCCACACCTACTTCTGAAACCCATATAAGACGTAAAGTTTCACCAGTTCTGATGCATGTGCAAAGTTTCCTGACTTTTCGAGCATGTTTAGGCCCTCTAAAATGCGATTAAGTTTGGAGAAGAAGAAGAAGAAGAAGAAGAAGAAGAAGAATAAACGGAGCAGATTCAATAGGGTCCTCGCACCATCGGTGCTCGGTCCCTAATAATAAACAACACAGATACAATAGGGTCCTCGCACCATCGGTGCTCGGTCCCTAATTAAAGCTGCAAGCAGCGATGGAAGGGACCTCGCCCGGCTCACCGCCGACCGGTGGCTTCAGAAAGACAGGGAACAGTGAGCAATATGCATTTAAAAAGGTAAATATAGAGGAATATGTCAAAGTCATTTATATGTACCAAACCTGCTGCCAGGTGGTGGTGCAACGTCCATAACTGAACATTGGCATGTAGATGTCTTCATCCAGTACTTTTAAAAAACATATGAAGTTTGGTGCAGATTGGACATTGCATGTTTAAGCTATTGTAAAACAAGTAATATTAGACTCGTTTAAAATAATGTATTCATATGGTTTTAGACAGGTTTCGGTCAAACAGAGCACATCTAGTTTATGATCCATGATCATATCATTTACAAAAAGCACTTTCGTAGAAAGGAACCTGATATTCATTATGCCAAGCTTTATCATTTATTTCTCTGTGTTATATTCATTTTTCAGTTGTTGAACATCAATAAAGTTGTTACTCATAAACTGGTTTGGACGTTTTTTGTATTTTCTAGTCCGGGGAACAAACACAGTCTCTATAGTGTGATGTCTAGGTGAAAGGGTCTCTATGTGCTGAGAATTAACTGACTTCTGTGACGTGAGGCGGCTAGCAGATGGTCGGTTTAGCCAGTCTGTCTGCTTCCTGACCTGGGCCCCAGTTAGTCAAGTACAAACTCTAAGACTATGTGCCATATTTCTAGAGAGAAGAGCGGCACCACCGCAGGAGGGATGAAGACCATCTAATTTCATGGTTCTTGGACCCCTCCTCTTCTCCACATACACTTCATCACTGGGTCCCCTCATACAGGCACATGGCTTCTCCTACCATTTCTATGCTGATGACACACAGCACACTCTCTCATTTCGACCAGATGATCCAACGGTAGCTGCACGGATCTCAGGCTGCCTGGCAGACATCTCGGCATGGATGAAAGAACATCACCTACAGCTCAACCTGGCAAAGACTGAGCTTCTTGTCTTTCCTGCCTCTCCAACTCTACAGCATGACTTCACGATTCAGTTAGGTTCATCAACAATTACCCCATCAGCTTCGGACAGAAATCTTGGTGTAATCTTTGATGACCAGCTTACCTTCAAAGAGCACATTGCAAAGACTGCTCGATCTTGCAGGTTTGCACTACACAACATCAGAAAGATCAGGACCTTTCTGACAGAGCATGCTGCACAACTTCTTGTCCAGGCCCATGTCATTTCCAGGCTGGACTACTGCAATGCTCTTCTGGCTGGACTTCCATCAAACACAATCAAACCTCTACAAATGATTCAGAATGCAGCGGCACGACTGGTCTTCAACGAGCCCAAAAGAGCCCATGTTACACCTCTATTTGTCTCCTTGCACTGGCTACCAGTTGCAGCTCGCATCCGGTTCAAGACACTGATGCTTGCATATAAAACAACCACAGGCTCAGCACCCACCTACTTCCACTCACTATTACGAATCTACATCCCCTCCAGAAATCTGAGATCTGCTAGTGAGCGACGCTTTGTGGTACCATCACAGAGAGGCTCAAAATCACTCTCCAGAACATTCTTGTTCACCATTCCTGGCTGGTGGAATGATCTTCCCACCCCCATCCGGAATGCTGGATCCCTGTCAATCTTCAAGCAACAACTGAAAACTCATCTCTTTTAACACTACTTGACTTCAAAATCTTCATCTTTCTTTTTATCTTTCTCTCCTTCCCTTGCTAGCTTGTACTTATTTGAACAATGCCTGAGGTTTGGTGTTATGGGCACTTCCTCTGTCTGTTTGCCTCTTCAAGATTAATCGCTTTATGTATTCCCCAAGTGTAAGTCACTTTGGATAAAAGCATCTGCAAAATTACTAAATGTAAATGTAATAGATGCAAGTAGAAACACGAATGACAAGCTAACCAGCTAACAAATGATAATGCGCTGCACTCTCGGTTTTAGATTAAAAGCGAACAATCAAATTAGTCAGATTAGCTTGATAGGTAATATCAGAAATATGGTGGGAATTAAGTTATATTTTACTACTTAAACAGAGAGTGAAAGTAAGATAGAGATTCAAAAGAAAAACGAAGCTACACAGAGCTACAAACGCAAACCTCTCAGCACGGCCAAACAGGAAGTGAGAGCAGGGCAGTGTCACAGTGACACCTTGTGGTCAGGAGTCAAAAACCTAGTGGCAGACCAAAGGCAGGGCAGATTTATAAATGCAATTCGTGCTGAGGGTCGAGGCAGGTGGCAGACAGACAATAGAATAAATCAGCAAGGCAGGCAGGGTCAGAATAGGCAGGCAGCAAACACTCATAAAGGGTAAACAATACAGGTCATCAACAGGTAAGCAAACAAGGGGGAAAAAATGGTAAAAAAATACACACATGATATCTCAGGGAACCGAGGTTACGATAGTAACGAGTACGATTCTAACATTAGCCAAATACCAAAAATAACTACACATGTACAACCTTCTTCTCTTCTCTTCTCTTCTTATGCAGTCCATCGATTTCGAAGATGACGTCACTTCTAGGATGCGTTATTGGAATGTTGAGACAGCAGCTGCTGTCGACGGTGCCATTGAAGGTGGCTGTAAAGCCCAATCCGAGAGCCACATGACCTGCCACACTCAGGACAAGTGAATGCTGAGTCTGGGGATGGATGTGGTTGTGGCTGTGCGCGTTGGTGACTGCGCTGATGTAACACAGTTCTGTGTTGGGTGCTCTGTAAATCAATCTGTTGGACCTCCAGATTGCATGCAGAACTCCATGGCTGCCGGTTGGTAGCTGTTGTTTCCAGGACTCCCGGGTTGATGCCGCAGCTTTTCAGGGTCCCCTTAAGATGGTCCTTGTAGCGACGCTTCTGGCCCCCAGGTCTCCTTTTAGCTGAGTATATCTGCCCATAGAGAACCTGCTGGGGTAGGCGGTGGGAGGGCATGCGGATAACATGTCCAACCCATCGCAGTTGCCGCCTAGCAAGGGTTGCCTCCATACTGCTTGAGTTGGTGCGCTGTAGGATGTCCATGTGGGGGATTTTGTCTTTCCATGTGACACCTAGTATGCGCTGGAGGCATCTTATGTGAAAGCCCTCGAGATACCGAATATGCCTGTGGTAGGGAGTCCAAGCTTCTGCAGCAAACAGCAAGGTGGAAACACAGACTGCCTGGTAGACAGCCGCTTTGGTGAAGGTACGGAGATCTTTATTAACAAAGACTCGAGAACGAAGTCTACCGAAGGCAGAGGAGGCGAGATTTATGCGTGCCTGGATCTCGTTGTCTTTGAGGCAGGTGGGATTTAGGATGCTTCCAAGGTAGAAGAAGTGCTGAACAACCTTTACAGGTGTGCCATGGATGTAGAATTCAGGGAGGTGGTCAGTTGCAGTTCTTGAATTGTGATGGTGGTGGTCTTGGTGATGGCTTGCAAGCGGCAGAGGTTGAAGAGATTCCCGTCCAGACGAAACTGTAGGCAGACACCCTCGTCGGGACTGAGGGAGTTGCGGGAAAGGAGGGTGAATGCTGCCAGGAAAAAGTTGAAGATCACTGGACCCAGTACACACCGATCCTTCTTGAAGCCGCACTGTGACTCAGGAAGGATCCTTTCTGTAATGTTCTTGGTTAAACGGACCAGCATGACCCTCGCTAATACTTTCCCTGCCACAGAGAGCAGGGATATGCCACGGCTATTTCCACAGATGGACTTGTCACCCTTTTTCTTTTGAATGGTAACAATATGTGAGTCTTTCCAGCCTCGAGGGACAGTTTTTTGTGCCCATATTATCTGGATGAGTTGGTGGAGGTGTTTGGTGAGCAGGTACCCGCCATTCTTTAGAGCCTCTGCAGGGATTCCATCAGGACCAGCAGACTTATTGTCCTTGAGGCTTCGTACTGCTGCGAGGACTTCTGAGAACCTGGGTGGGTCATCAAGCTCATGGGGAGCTTTGGGAGGCGCTGCAGGACAGTTGGGTCAGTCGTGTTATTATGATTGAGGAGGGTGTTAAAATGTTCAGCCCAATGCTCAAGTATTCCTTGTTTGTCTTTGTGCAGTATTGTACCCTCTGTAGATCTGATAGGGGTGATTCTGCATTTTTGGGGTCCATATAGTGATTTTATTGCATCGTAGAAAGCTTGCAAATTGTTGGTGTCCACATAGCCTTGGATTTCATGGATTTCCCTGAGCCACCAGTCATTCTCCGTTGCACCTCAGCACAGATATTACTCCAGTGTGAGCGCAGAGAGGGAGAATGTGGATTGGAGAGGTGGGCAGTGAAGGCTTTACACTTCTCCTCCAGAAGGTTGAGTATTTTGGGGGAGCTGTCGTCAAACGAGTCCTGGTGACGTTTGGAAGTGAATCCAATTGTGTCAGTAGTGGCTTGTTGTATAGCTGAGCTAAGATTAGCCCATGCACTTTCCGCTGTATTGTGTAGGGGATGAATGAAAGTGGAGGAAAGGTTATCAGCCAAGCAGCAACGGTACGATGCAGTGATGTCAGGGGATTTTAGGGCTCGTAAATTGAGCCATCTTGAGGGTTGGTGTCCAGTGTGTTGAGGTCGGATCGTAAGTTGTGTCTTGGATCTTATCAGCAGATGATCTGTCCAGCACTCCACACCATGCATTACTCGGGTGATGGAGATTTCATGTAGATATTGTTGCCGGGTTAAGATGTAGTCCAGTAGGTGCCAGTGTTTTGTATTTGTTTTTCAATTGGAAAGTTGTATTGGTTATGACCAGTTTGTGCTCAGATTAGAGGGAGAGGAGCCGCGGTTCCAGTTCATGCCATGGTGCCTAATCCATGTTTCCCAATTACCCCAGACCAAAGCATATTGCTGGTGCCTACTCTGGCATTGAAGTCTCGCAGAAGCACAAGAATATCAGTGTGAGGAACTTTGAGGAAAACTGTGTCAAGAGACTCGAAAAAGCGTTTTTAATGTACGTACATGTACAACCACACACTAGCAGTTGCACCAAATAGTCGACTTCAGTGCTCTGCCATGATGCTTTTAGCTTAACGTCGACTAGTCGCTGGTCCTATAGAGGGTGCAACAGGATAATAAATTCACATTTACACTCCGTTTACAAACAGATACAATTACAAATTAATACATACTCTGAACGCGCGGCACAAGACACGTGTGAATATATTCCTGGAAGCTCGAAATTGAATGGGAGAATGCACAGGTTTAAACAGCTTATTGTACAGGTAAGTTAATGGCCATTCTTATCTAATGCGCTGCTGCAATGTAACGCACACACATAGGCTACAGACAGTAGCGCGTACAATACATCACTCAGATCTCGCGCATGATTCTATGCGCGAGCAGATCTCGCGCATAGAATCATTCAGCGTGGAAATGTATTGTCAACACTGTTCTGGGATTTCTCAATAAAATAGCTTAGAAACTGAAAAGTTCAAGCATATATTTCTTAATAACTAAATCCCACAGCTTCACTACTAGTAAATAGATGCTGGCAGGTAGAATTCGTTCACACACGCTAATCGCTCTCACTAATGCACTCACTACTTTACGGTGTTATCTGACTTCGAACGAGCAGAAATCTGTGAGAAATATAATGACCCAAAGACGAAAGAACTAATCAAGATAAGCTGTTATAGGAGCAATAGCCATGTGGGCAATGCTGTGCCATATGCCATAGCTGTACACAAGGTGTTTGTCACAGCTCCAGACTGATTTGTTCATTAATGACGTCATTAGCGACTAATCGAATTCTACTCGACTTTCATCACATACAGGTGCATCTAAATTAATTAGAATGTTGTGGAAAAGTTCATTTATTTCAGTAATTCAACTCAAATTGTGAAACTCGTGTATTAAATAAATTCAATGCACACAGACTGAAGTAGTTTAAGTCTTTGGTTATTTTAATTGTGGTGATTTTGGCTCACATTTAACAAAAACCCACCATCTCAACGAATTAGAATACTTCATAAGACCAATACAAATTTTTTTTAGTGAATCATTGGCCTTCTGGAAAGTATGTTAATTTACTGTATATGTACTCAATACTTGGTAGGGTCTTTTTTTGCTTTAATTACTGCCTCAGTTCGGCGTGACATGGAGGTGATCAGTTTGTGGCACCCTCCTTGTGAAGGGTGTCAATGATTGTCTTCTGGACAACTGTCAGATCAGCAGTCTTCCCCATGATTGTGTAGCCTATTGAGCCAAACTGAGAGACCATTTTGAAGGCTCATTTTTATTTTCATTTTGAGTTGATTAGCTGATTGGCATGTCAACATATTCTAATTTGTTGAGATGGTGGGTTTTTGTAAAATGTGAGCCAAAATCACCACAATTAAAAGAACCAAAGACATATACTACTTAAGTCTGTGTGCATTGAATTTATTTAATACACGAGTTTCACAATTTGAGTTGAATTACTGAAATAAATGAACTTTTCCACGACTTTCTAATTTATTGAGATGCACCTGTAAAAGTCGACTTCAATCCCTACCACACACACATACACATATATATACAGGTGCTGGTCATATAATTAGAATATCATCAAAAAGTTGATTTATTTCACTAATTCCATTCAAAAAGTGAAACTTGTATAATGTATATATTCATTCCACACAGACTGATATATTTCAAGTGTTTATTTCTTTTAATTTTGATGATTATAACTGACAACTAATGAAAACCCCAAATTCAGTATCTCAGAAAATTAAAGCCTGGCAAGTCATTCCCGGTTTCGGAACTGGTTTCGATAATTTCCGTGTAATTTCCGTCGGGCCGTTGTGGGGGCCTTGCTACCTTTTTTAAAGACACTTTTCACTGTCGCTCACTACCTACCGGCTCATTCAATAGTTTTGAGGTGCAACTTTTACAATTAGTCTTAGTAAATCCCATCACTATAGCTTTTATATATAGCATCCTCCTCACCATAACAAGGACTTTTTAAGTGAACTTGCTGTGTTAATGGGGGATTTGGCATGACAAAATACTGTTGTTGGGTGAATTTAATGTTCATGTTTGCTGTACTTCTAAACCATACTCTGCAGAATCTTTAAATTTGATTGAGTCTTTTGACTTTACTAAATGGGTTTCTTGTCCAACACACATCCATGGTCATATGCTTGATCTGATATTAACCCATGGTGGTATGTGGTACACAGTTACCTAATGGCACATGCTCTGTCTACGACAACACAGTCATACATTCTCACGAGTTGAGTCTTGTTTACGTTGTTTGTTTCACTGCTGTTTGTTTTTTTGTGGTCACCTATATTTGTGTGAGTTAGTAATCCATGACTACCATGACTCATGCCAGAAAAGTGCTGGGGATTGCAAGATCTTCTCTCTATCCGGGGCTCCGTCTCTCTTGGCCTAAGACCACTGGATTAGTGATGCGTGGATGGCGGTTATATCCGCGGGTGCTGCGGATGATCCGTGAGTGGGGTGGGTCGGGTAAGAAAAAAGTGCATTCTGATTATTTGCGGGTGGATAAGATAAATCATTAATGATGCAAATATTAACTACATTTTATAAATAGGCTATAGAAAATCGAATAAAGTATAAATTAACATATTAAAGTTATTCAACAAAACATTAGGCTATACAGACAAAAAAAGTGAAACATTTCAGTTTTGTTCGAATTTGAGGTTTTCACAAAATTTATCCCAATTCTCCAAATAGAAGCGTTATTTATATGTTTTCTGAGGAGAATCGTGTTCTCTGCTGACTTCTGGATGATTGCTGCTGCTCACTACGAGTACGTCTATTGTTGCAAAGCACAGCATTCCAGCATTGTGATTAGTTATATCGAATTCTCCATGACAATAGTCCAAACCAATGAAATGTGATTTTTAAATCCATGCTGATGAAAACAAAAGGATCGCACCGCTGACTGACATTCGCAAAGCGTGTACACATAAGACGTGCCTTTCCGAGAGTGCGCAATCTCCTTATAAAATATATTATTGCGAAATATGGCATGACAAGATTCACACAGGCATAATATTGTCTTACATGAACATTTAGTTAATGGTTGGGGGAAAGTCTGATGTGTAACATTATATTTAATATGTGCATTAGGTAATAGTGGAAGCCCGTTTCCGCCGCTGATAAAAAAATAAAAAAGATTATTGCGACTTTTTATCTCACAATTCTGATTTGTCTTATATATATAATTGCGTGACATAGACTCGCAATTGCGAGACATAAAGTCGATATAAACTCACAATTCTGACTTTTTTTCTCAGAATTAGTCTACTAGTTTATATCTCGCAATTCTGACTATTTCACGCTTTTTTAAAAAGTAGCCTAATAATTGTGAGATAAACTCGCAATTCTGACTTTATAATTCGTAATTCTTACTGTATAACTAGCAATTGTGAGTTTATATCTCACGATTCTGTGAAAAAAGTCAGAATTGTGAGATAAAATGTTGCAATAACCTTTTTCATATCAATCAGTGGCGGAAATGGGCGGTTTCAATGTTAATCAAACATTAAAAGATGATGAATCACTCATTGCTCTTGATTAAACTACTGTTTATTTACATTTTTGTTCTTGTTTTTAATAACAAAGATAAAATAAAAAATAGAGATATTAACAATTATACAGGGTGAATCCCATTTCTCCATCTTACCCCTTCTCCTTCCCCTTCGTCTTACCCCTACCCCTTGTCCCTCGAAACCAAGTGGTAAGTGCTGGGGGTGAAAACATATCTCTATGAATTGAGACACCACTTAGTTACTGTTACGTCATCATACATCGTCGCTAGCTGGCTGCTACGTCACCAGAGGCGACAAGTGTTGATCACAAAATTGCCGTCTGTAAGTGTGTGTTTTTTGATTGCGTGGGTTTTAGTGATGTTTTTCTCTAGTCAGAGAAATGTGGGACTGTTGTGCAAATCAGCAATGTAACGTTAGCGTGGAAAATAAACGTTTCAATTAAGAGCATGGTTGCAAATAGATATGTACAGGACTGTGTAGAGCACAAAACAAGACAAGACAATCTTAATTTTAAAATAAATTATTTAAGCCGAAAATAATTACATTTATGGGACTCTTGATGATCTGGCCGCAGTGTGTTCTGGGTACCCCTTGGTTTCAAGTAAGCTCGCGAAAATTCTTGGTTTTAAGGGGTATCTACCCCTTCCCCTTGGCCCTACCCCTCAATCAAAACGAGAATTGGGACAGCCCTTACTCTCACGTGAACGCGCAAAACTAAGGGGAAGGGGGATGGAGAAGGGGTAAGACAGAGAATAGTATTTATTTTAAAGAAAAGAATAGGAAGAAAATATTGCTTGATGATTTTGCTTTGGAATCTTCAGAAAACATAAAGTCCATATTTCTCAGAATCAGTGGTGGTCAGTAACGAAGTACAACTACTTCGTTACTGTACTTAAGTACATTTTTCAAGTATCTGTACTTTACTGGAGTAGTTTTATTTTGAGTAACTTTTACTTTTACTTCACTACATTCCAAAGCATAAGATCGTACTTTTTACTTCACTACATTTCATAAAACATATCGTTACTCCTTATAATACATCACGTGCTCCGAGACGCAGAAGCGGTGTATGATTCATGAACAAACTGATTCTTTTCAATGAACCTGTTCAATCGGTTCGCAAATCGCAACAAATGATTCATTCACAAATTGCAATGACCCGATTGCAGCTGTTCTCGAGTCGAAAACTCACTGATTCAAATGATCCGTTTAGAGCGAGTCTTCTCCAGTGAACTGAACTCACAAGTAAAGAACCGGGAGATCTTGTGAGCGCGCGCTACTGATGCTGTGAAAAGTACGTTACTAATGTCGAATTTTAGGATTAATTATTGTAACTGAAAATAATATTTAGGTCAAAACGGTCAGTTGTTTGTGAACTAAATCTGCTGTAAAGGGTGATCTATTTAAGCCCACTGAAATGCTTGAATGCAGACAGATCAACATCAGTGTCTCTAATGTTATGTTTTAGGTCAAAAAACAAAACATTAAAATAACACCGATTAAATAAAATAACTCATGCACGTTCATATTCTCCGCTGCTGTAACGTTTGCAGTTTTATTAAAATGCTATGCATTTAGACCTATGTGACGTCTGTTTTTATATTGTTTATCAACAGTATACATTTTTATATTGTTTAGATCAACTAGCCGAGTAGACAGATATGAATGTTTATTCATAACCATACTGAAAATAAGTAAATATTGTTAGCTGATGCTAACTGTCTAGCTAACAAGCTTGCTGGTGCTAAGTTGAGGAAATGTTTAGATATAAAGTCCAAATATCTTTATTCAGCCACCTAGATAGATTCCATCTGAGGGAAAAAGAAAGTGATGTTCAGAACATAGTAACTACAGTAATTATCAGAGTGGGAAGTGATGCACTCTGGGGGCATTTGGCCAGGGGTGTTTTTACACCACAGACAAGGTTTGAGAAGAAAAAAAAATCATCATGAAAATATAATTAGATTTTCCTTAAAATGTTCTTCCTAATTTCAGGCCTAATTCTCATGTCATATATAACTGACGTTCTACAAAACAACAAGTTCTAAAACACTTTTTTCTTACTGGTGAAAATTAGATGGTGAAATCTGTTTTCTCTCAGGTACATGGCAGTGTAAGCTTCACAGTGAACATTACTACATCACTCTCATCAACGTAGTCCATATCAACAAAATATATATCTTGACTCTATATAGTGGTTATTTTGGGAAAACCCCAGGTATTTTGGGCAGTATGATTATAAAAATATGTGCTAATATAAAATTAAATAAAGTAGTCTATATAAAATTGCAAAATAAATCTGTCTATCAGTACTTTTTTACTTAAGTACATAAAAAATTGAGTACTTTTGTACTTTCACTCGAGTAAAATTGAAAAAGCAGTACTTTTACTTTTACTGGAGTAATATTTTATTATACGTATCTGTACTTTTACTCAAGTACTTGATCTGTGTACTTTGTCCACCACTGCTCAGAATCAACTCTGCTAACTCTATCACCTTCAAACTCATCGTTTGCGCAGTCATTTTTTGTCCGATGTGTAAGCTACAGATTCGGGTGACGTTTTAGCTTATCCGCGCATCACTACACTAGATGTAATTCCAGCAGACATCCTATGGAAGCCGAGGAAACAAGGAAGGCGAGGAGGAGTGCGTACGAGGTTGCGGAGGCGTCCTTTATGCCTCTGTGTCTCTGCAGGTGTTCGGCTGATTGCTATGTGATTGGGATGCAGGTGATTCTTTCTCTATAAAACATCTCTTTGCTCGACGGATTGGTGTGCTCTTGGTTGGATCCCGTGACGGTTCTCCGGCCCTTTGTACCCTGTCTCTCTGGATCGAGACGGATTTATCTATTTTACTGATCTACGGTCTGACGGTTAAATAAATGTAAAGGTTTTTTAAAATGCACTCGTCTTCCCCTTATTTGTAGTGAACCTTTTGGGGGGTTGTAACAGAACCTATTGTTTTGATTTCATATAATTAAATTGTTCGTCACATAAAACCAACTATCTGCCCTCAAGTTATATTTCCACCTCTTTTTCTTAGACAAATCATGGACACAGTTGGTTCTGGTCTGTTATTGTTTGTTGACAAATGTTTGTCTACTGTGCTGTGCTGACGCCTTATCTTAAAAAAGCAAACCTGGATCTTTCTTTTTCCATTTTTTTCTAATTCTAATCTACCCTTTATTTCTAAGATCCTTGAGAAAGTTGTATTGGCTCAATCACAATCTTATTTGACTGTTAATTCTGTTCATGAGATGTTTAAATCTGTCTTTAAAGCTGTACACAGTACTGAATCTGCCATTTTAAGAGTCTCAAATATATCTTTAAAGAAACTGATTCAGGGAAATCCATGGCTTTAGTTGTATTAGATCGGAGTGCTGCTTTTGATTTGGTTGGTCATGAGGTCCTGCTGACACATTTGGAGACATCTGTGGGCCTGTGTGGCACAGTCTTATGTAATGCAAATTTAATATAGAGCTATTATTTCAGCCCCGGGAATTATACATTAAATATTCATATTGCTTGGTTAAAAGTAATATTAATATTTAACTTATTTATACTGTATTAAGTGGTCGTCCACCGAACACTCACCTCAGCATATCCTGTCAAATTCAGAGCTTAGGTAGCTTTCTCTTTATGGCAAATAAGGATAAAACTTCAAATCACATTCCAGAGACAATTCTTTATAAAATGAAAAATGGTTTATTCGTAATACTGCTATTCTAACATAAATGGATTAACTAATAATACACACAAACATACACACATACACATGCATAAGGGATTTTGGTGAGTAAACTCCTAAAGTTAAAATTAGCCCTTTTTGCTATTTTAACGCTTGACTCGACCGGAAAAGATCACGACAGATGCCTTTACTCTGTTACTGCTCTCAGATCAGATTTTACCAGTTCAATCAGCAATATAGATTTAGTTAGAGGTACTTGCTTTCGTTGTTGAAGCAGGCTGGATGCTAGTTTCGTTTCCTTAGAATGCGTTGCTCTGGTCTTTGTCCTCGGAGGCCACGTGGGTGGTTCGGGCTTCTTCGGATGCTCTCGTGTGGAAAACACGAGAGATGTGGATGCTGCCGCGTGACGTCACAGAAAGCTTTCCTTTCGTCTGTAGGCGTTCAGTTCGCTGTTCTTTGATGTTGTGCCTTCTATCCTTCGCCTTCGACTAGATGGTTGGTTTAGTCGGTTTCGAGGTCAAAGTTCGGGTAATAGCGCGAGCAGGCAGCGAGCGAAGAAGTACCAGCAAAATTACGAGCTCTGCTCAAAAGATGTTCAAGAGATGTTCAAGCCAAGAGCCGCGAGAGTCAAGAGCCCAGAGCCAAGAGAGCCAAGAGACAAGAGAGCGATTTGTGATTCGCACGTTGTTTTTCAACAGTCCGATTTGCCCCTGCCCACGGGCGGCTTGTCGAATCCGGTTGTCCGTATGGGGCGGAGCCCCGCCCATGTCCAGGCTTGCTGGGCTGGAACTTTTAGGTGATGTGATATCTCTTCACTTTTGGAAAGGATAAACTTATCAACCTTTATACATGTATAATTATGCAGGGTATTAAAATGTAACGGTCATCAACACAGTTTATCACATTTGAGGCTAGCTTTCTTTAGGAATCAAACACCGCATAATAATACACACATTACAGTTTATATCGTTTAAAGCATGATTAAAAATTCCCACATCGTCCTAAATCATTGGCACTCGAAATCATCACATCATGCCTATGAGGGAAAGAGTACACATTAAATATCCATATATTTATTTGTGTAGATAGTTGTAATAGTTATACGTAAAAGAAAAGGCAAGGAGTTTAGTTTTCCTTGGTCTGTCCGATGGAGAAGAATCCTGCTTTGTGTTAGGGGGGGGGTTTGAACTATGCTCTGGAATGTAGGCTTGACGGTGTCCAGAGCCATTCCCGGAGCCGTCCGTACCTTTGCACGAGCGTTAGTGATGGGATCAGTTGACCTTCTCCTTTTTGCATGAAAGGGAGAACTTTGGGGTAATAATTCATTTCTGTTGCTGGGTTTGGAATTCTCTGTGTGTGGGTTCGCGCCGACGTGGCACTACACTTACAATGGTTCTGTTCCTGTTTGACCAACAGAAGTTTTAATGTTCCTAATGTAATTTTAATGTTTTAATGTAAATAATTATATTTGGGCATATGGAAAATTGTGTTTTATATGTTGACTGTGGCACTTATGGTTGTAACTTTGGATGAAGATAGTTGAGACGAAGGATGTTTTAAGAATAAAAAGGTTTTTATTGAAGAATCGTCTTCAGCCCAAACGATACTGAATGTTTTCACCCAAGTGTTCTACCGGCAGATCGTGTGAAAACAATGCCCTCGCTCTAGCAGCTCTCTGCCTAGATAGACCCCTAGCTCCTCCCCCTGCTGGTGTCATCTCGTACCGCACCCTAACTTGATTGAGGGTTTCTGGGAATTTTCCACCAGCAGGCTGGCTGCTACAGCCCAACACCCTGCCTCTAGAGCGGAGCACAAATAATTAATTTGAACATATTCAAGATAAATATGAGTATTAAATGATTAACAAAATGTTCATTCACATTTCCCCCTTTTGAGGATTTCCAATCCACATTAACCTTTAAACAATACAGTTAGTACAAAAAACAGTTAGTAATTGTGATTGTTGTCCTTTAATATAGACGGACCTAACATTATATTTCCTATATGTATATGTGTAAAAAATGCATATTCATTGTCTTCAGCTCACTAGCTTTGCGCTAGGTAGAGAGCCTGGCCGTAGGCTAGGTTACTAGCACCCAGTGGTTGTTGCCTGGCCGTGTTATTCCTCCTCGCAGTCTGCACAGCTCTCCTCTTCCCAGTCCTCGGATGTGTCTAATTCTTCCCGCAAGGGGGTCATTTCTTCTACCCTTACTGCCATTACTTTAGTCATTCCAGTTTCAATCACATGTTGTGCCAAACCCCTTATACATGGTATACAACAACACCCACACAGACCCAGCACTGCTACTGCCACCATAATGGCCATGAATATTGAGGTCAGCAATCCACTCCATTTTCCAAACCATTTTTCCATAATAGTAGTGAGTGGATTGTCTATTCCTGAGTTCTCAGCCCATTCTTTAGACAGTGATTCTAGCCCTTCTAGTGTCCTGGTGATACTACCGTCTGGGGCAGTGTTATTTGGGATAAAGGTACAACAGGTTGAACCTATGATTCTACACACTCCTCCTTTCTCAGCCAAAAGCATATCTAACGCTATTCTATTTTGTACTGTCATTAGCGAGTTTTTGTCTAATTGCCAAGCCCTCTTACAGCTTGGGGGGTGTAGTTTACGAACCTTTGTTGATTGTAATAGAGGTAGTTGATCCAGTCCACATTCTTATTGATAGTTGACCACCAAAAAAGAAGTGATTCAAATCCTGCCGCTATTTGGTCCCTGCCTTTAAACTCATCTGGTACTCCTCTAGGTACTCCTATGCTATCAATCCATACTCTATTATCAAATGATCCCCCTGGGGATGTTACTGCACGTTTTGTCTTACTTAACTGTTTAACTCGTTTTAGTTCTTCCTTAATGTCCCCTGCTATGCCTTTTATTATTTTGAACGGCATTACCATATTTATAGGTGTCCACTGTCCCTTCCAAACACCTTGTAGATTCCATCTTATTTTCAGGTCGCCGCATAATCACCACATAACTGCCCGTGTTAGATTGTGATTTACCAGTATTCCTACCTCTGTCTCATTTTCCTTTATTGTTCTTCTACACCACCCTGGCCCCAATGTTTTCCTATCTATGCTTCCTTCGGTTCTTTCATAGCAAGTGTAATTATTTTTATAGGCCACTACGTTAGGAGGAATTGATAGTTTTAGTGCGGGGTATCTGATTTTATCTGCCTCACACCCTGTTACATTTTCCTGACTAAATAATTTTACAAAGGTATGTTTGACTATTTCCCATTGCTGGCATTGTGGCCAAATTTTGTCGTGCAGCTGCACAGAAATAACAAACTTGTGCCTTCGTTGTTCTTGCCATATATTTTACCTATTCCAGCCACTCATTTCTATCTCCATACCCTGTTTCTATTACGAATGTATCTTCTATTGTCACCTGGCCTAGTTATTTTACTATTACCTTTCTCTCTTCCAACATCACCTCTCCCTCTTGTCATTGGCCTGGCTCGCCCTGATCCTCTTTTATAGCTTCCCTGAGCCTGAGGATGGTACCCCTGTGGTAGCTGCATATTTACAACTATAGGTTGGGGGTTTTGCTGACTTTGGCCGTCCCATAGCTTTGATGTCGGTTCTACTTTCTGATCCAGCCTTTTTTCCCTTGTGGACTCCTCAGACCCTCCAGCCTCACCCCTCACTACGTACGTGCCTTTCAGTTTCTTGTCCTTTTTCAGCTGCTCCAGGTTAGCTTGTGCTAGCTTTCGAGTGACCTCTCTGCTCTGCTTTTCCAGAGCTAGTTCTGCTTCCTGGTGAGTTTTAACTAAATGTCTCACAGTCTCAGACCATTGATCATGGTCCATCTCATCCAGTCCCGGTATGTCTCTCAGTTTACCCTGTACTGCGATAGGTAACACCTCCTTTACGGCACTTCTAAACAACTGTGCACACAGGGAAGATTTATCAAAAGTCACATTTTCATTAGTCATATTTCGCCAATGTTGCACCTGCTCATTTATACATTGATCGAAATAATCCTCAGTTGTCAGTGGTTTCATCAGCTGTCTGTTTTTGGACATGTTTGTGGGAAACTTGTCTCTCAATGTCCCCCATAATTCAGCACAGTATGTGTTTTAGGGATTGACCATTGTAATCCTCACAGCCCACAGTGTCAGGGTTGGTGGAAGGAAGAGAGCGAGGACCCAATCGCTGGAGGAAAATAGGCTTTTATTTTAAACAAAATAAAACAAACAAACAAAACTACCCCGTAGGGGAAAAACAGACTGGCAGACTGGCTGGACTGGACAAGGCAGAACTGGACAAGGCTGGACAGGACACAGACGACATCTAACATAGGTACGAACCCACACGGAACTGCAAACACAAGGAGATTATAAAGGGAGCAAATGATGAGGGTAATGAGGGAAAGCAGCTGGGGAAAATTAATCAATAACCAGGTAACAAGATGGGTGGGGTCAAGACAAATTGACATGAGAGCACGTGGCACACAGAAAACTAGGACAGAAGCCACGTGCTCACATAAAACAAAAACACAAGCACATGGCCAGCAAAGAAATCACCAGCCATGTGCAAAACAGGACATGAACACGCAGCTAATGAGAAAACTCATAAGCCACGTGTTCACACAAGACAACATGAAAGCACGCAGCCAATGAATATACAAGCTGCGTGCCACACAGCACAACATATAACATAACTGCACGCAGCCGATAGAAACATGAACTGCGTGCAACACAACAAAACACACGTGGACAAGAGTGCGCGGTGCCGAGCGAACTCGAGACCGCGCACTCACACAATGACAGAAAATGGAGCGCGAGTGTCCGAACCCCGTCACGTGACCAAAACTCAAGACATGAGTGCCGGGATCCAAACACCACGCTCCAACATGAAACAAAGCACGCAGACGAGAGAGCGCGCGACACGAGCACACTCGAAGCCACGCGCTCACATGAAAACGCGGACATGATGTGAGTATCAGGGCTCTGTCACAAAACCATGAATAACACTAGACCGAAGTGACAGAACCCTGACACTAAGGAAGCCAAGCCAGTGCCAGCAGGGAAGCTCAGCAGGACCAGGGAGGGACGGGAGGGTTGAGCCAGGGAGGCTCAGGCAGTCCAGGAATCCTGGCAGGGAGCCAGGACGGAGCCGGAGGGACGGACCATGGAGGATCCGGCCGAACAGGAATCCTGGAGGATGGCCATGGTGGGACGAACCAGGGAGGATCCGGCCAAACAAGATCCCTGGAGGATGGCCAGGGCGGGGCCGGAGGGACAGACCAGGCAGGCTCTAGCCTGTCAGGAGGCCAGGGAGGAGCCAGCAGCATGGCAGGCTGCCAGGGTGGGCCCGGCAGGACAGGAAGCCTGGGTGGCACCGGCAGGGCGAGGCACTTGAGAGGCGCCGGCAGGACTAGAAACCTGGGCGGCGCCGGCAGGGAGAGGCGCTTGGGCGGCGCCCGCAGGGCGAGGCGCTTGGGCGGCTCCGGCAGGGCGAGGCGCTTGGGCGGCGCCGGCAGGGCGAGGCGCTTGGGCGGCGCCGGCAGGGCGAGGCGCTTGGGCGGCGCCGGCAGGGCGAGGCGCTTGGGCGGCGCCGGCAGGGCGAGGCGCTTGGGCGGCGCCGGCAGGGCGAGGCGCTTGGGCGGCGCCGGCAGGGCGAGGCGCTTGGGCGGCGCCGGCAGGGCGAGGCGCTTGGGCGGCGCCGGCAGGGCAAGGAGCTGGAGTGGCTCAGGAACGGCCTCCTGGTCAGCAGAGAGCTCTGGAACGGCCTCCAGGCCTTGAAGGGTGGAAGAAGCCTTCTTCCTCCTCCTCCTCCGTTTCTGAGACCGGGATGCCGCAGCCTCGTCGGCCGCCACTGGAGCACCATCGGCCACAACTGGGGGCGCTGCAGCTTCATCCAACACTGCTGGGGGCGCTGCAGCTTCATTGGCCTCCAATGGAATGGGCTCCGTGGGCTCCTGGACTGGAACAGGCTCTGGAACAGCCTCCTGGTCGACAGCGAGCTCCTGGATGGCCTCCTCGACTGCCACTGGAGGTGCTCCAGCCTCCGTCGCTGGGGAACGAGCCAGGAACCCCACAAACTCCCCAAACGGAAGGTGATCCAGCCCCCTCATCCTCCACCAGCTGAGGGGCTCATCGAGGACACTGTTGAACATGTCCTTCAGTGCCGCATGGTTGAACCCCAACCCCTCTGCTGTATCGCTGTACCTCTGGGCAAACGTCCTTATGTCAGTACCCTGCTGACGGAGGCAGCGCAGGGCCCTGAACTGGAGGATGCCCTCGTAGAGGGGGCTGGATAGTGTGGAGGCTGGTGATGGCTGGTGCAAGCCCTTCCTCCGCTGGGTCCTCTTCATGTTGGGTTCGTTCTGTCAGGGTTGGTGGAAGGAAGAGAGCGAGGACCCAATCGCTGGAGGAAAATAGGCTTTTATTTTAAACAAAATAAAACAAACAAACAAAACTACCCCGTAGGGGAAAAACAGACTGGCAGACTGGCTGGACTGGACAAGGCAGAACTGGACAAGGCTGGACAGGACACAGACGACATCTAACATAGGTACGAACCCACACGGAACTGCAAACACAAGGAGATTATAAAGGGAGCAAATGATGAGGGTAATGAGGGAAAGCAGCTGGGGAAAATTAATCAATAACCAGGTAACAAGATGGGTGGGGTCAAGACAAATTGACATGAGAGCACGTGGCACACAGAAAACTAGGACAGAAGCCACGTGCTCACATAAAACAAAAACACAAGCACATGGCCAGCAAAGAAATCACCAGCCATGTGCAAAACAGGACATGAACACGCAGCTAATGAGAAAACTCATAAGCCACGTGTTCACACAAGACAACATGAAAGCACGCAGCCAATGAATATACAAGCTGCGTGCCACACAGCACAACATATAACATAACTGCACGCAGCCGATAGAAACATGAACTGCGTGCAACACAACAAAACACACGTGGACAAGAGTGCGCGGTGCCGAGCGAACTCGAGACCGCGCACTCACACAATGACAGAAAATGGAGCGCGAGTGTCCGAACCCCGTCACGTGACCAAAACTCAAGACATGAGTGCCGGGATCCAAACACCACGCTCCAACATGAAACAAAGCACGCAGACGAGAGAGCGCGCGACACGAGCACACTCGAAGCCACGCGCTCACATGAAAACGCGGACATGATGTGAGTATCAGGGCTCTGTCACAAAACCATGAATAACACTAGACCGAAGTGACAGAACCCTGACACACAGCATCCTTCATGCCAGCGTCCTCCAGTATATCCTCCATCTCTTGCCTGGTTAATACCTTAGACAGCAAAACCTTAATGTCCCCTACCGCAATCATATCTCCCACTGTCTCATCCTCAAAAGTGGCTATCTACCTATTGGCCCCATTCCTCAGGCTCGGTAGCTTTGATTTCAATGTTTCTATGTCCCTTCCTCCCCATGGCACATATTTCAGCTGTATTCATTCCACTAATAGTGGCATCATTTTTGCTCCCTTGTATGTCTCTTTATATTTCCTACCTGACCTGGTACCTGTTGTCTCTGCTGCCTCTCTTTCTCTATATTTTTTAAACGTATCTTTATTTGTGGCTTTTTCCATATTAAACTTTAATTTAGGCTGGTCCCACCCATCCTGGTAAGTTTGCTCATCCCAGTTTCCCTTTTGTCTTTCTTTCATATTTTGGAGTTCCATCTTACTTAATTCTTTAAGGAGGTTTTCCTCCATTAATCTTTCGTTTATGTTTTTGGTTAGCTCCTCGTGTTTGTCTGCTATTTCTGCTTTTTTTCTGTTTGTCTGTCGTGCACTTTTGCTTTTATGATGCCTCGGGCCTAAATGAAAGTCAATATCTGCCCACAGGAGCAGAGTTTCAGCTTCTACAATACACGGGCCAAATTCAATTATTTGGGTTTTGTGATGTGCGTTTAATCTATGCGGTTAATCTCTATATCCTCATTAGTGAATAATAGCGGCCAATATAATTTTTTTAGCAGTTCCCCAGCTCTTAATTGTTTGACTGTTCGTTCACAGATGTTAACCAGTCACAAATCTAGTCTGTTTATAATCTGTTTATCAGTAAGTTCACTTATATTAGGTTCTTGTTCAATTAATTCTTCCACACTGTATACTTCCTAGTTTAACCAGTGATCCCTTTTTCGATTTTATTATTCTATTTTATTAAGACAACTCGTTTGTTGTCAATCTCAGTTGCATTCAGTGTAGAACTCGTAACTCAGTTCTAATTAATTTTGCCAACTCGTAACTCAGTTGCATTCAGTCTAGAACTCGTAACTCAGTTCTAATTAATTTTGCCAACTCGTAACTCAGTTGCATTCATTCTAGAACTCGTAACTCATTTCTAATTCATTTTTATGGTCATCAATCGACTCGCGCCTCGGTCGATTTCACTAAATATAACTCGCGCCTCGGTTGTATTTTTAGAACACGTGCCTCTGTTCTATTTTTGATTCCCCCTGATACAACTTGCATCTCGGTTGTATGATACAATTCGCAACCTCGGTTGTATTTTTTAAATAGAACACTCACCTCGGCTCTATTTTATTATTTTTATAGGACACGCGCCTCTGTCCTTATTATTATTATTTCATATTAAAACTCGCATCTCAGTTCTATTTTATTATTATTTAAAGACACGCCTCTGTCCTTAAAATTATTATTATTAAAACTCGTATCTCTGTTCTATTTTATTATTTCATCATCCTCAGTTCTCTTAGCATTTTAATCTTTCATCCATGCTTTTGTAACAACTCGATTATGGCGCTTTTCCACTGCATGGTACGGCACAGCACGGCACGGTACGGATCAGTACGGTTCACTTTTGTTTTTTTTCCACTGGGTACAGTACCTGGTACCTGGTATTTTTTTTAGTACCACCTCGGTCAAGGTTCCAAGTGGTCCATGCCGTTACCGAAACGTGACGTGTAAACTCTATTGATCACTGGTTGGCCTGTGAAAATCATCATTACTGATCGCTGAACTTGCGACACGAGACCCAACATAGACCCACTAGATTTAAATCAGCACAGCCAGCGAAGTATCGGACACAACTACCAAAAACAATCTGATCGAATAAGTGTACCTGCAGACTATTAAAAATGTATTATTGTATGAGCACGTAATGAACCTCTTGAAAAAGACAAATGATTAATGACATGATGATACAAACCATAAATAAAAAAATAAGGGATACATTGTAAACTTTTAAATATTCAAAAGTTTATTGATAATTCACTTTACAGAACATTCTGCATGTATAATTAACTATTCAAGTAACGCATCACACCTGCACGAACATCCCTCCCCTCATCCTCTACAGCCTGTGACACTGCCACCACAGTCTCTGCTGCTGGGGATAAATCCCAAGCATTCTCATAGGCCTCTCCATTGCTCTTAAAAACATCCACATGCCTAGAATGAAGAACACCATTCAGTTGATATGCTCCTTTGTTGTGTGTATGTTTGTGGCACGTTTACAATGATGTCACGGCAGTAGAGGCTGCACAACTATAGCGACACGTGAATAATCCCACCCACCCTAAAGCGGAACTAAACTGCAGTGGAAACTCAAACCGAGCCGTGCTGTGCCGTAACGAGCCGTGCCGAGCATCTTCATATCAGATTACCCCCCTCTATTTCTGCTTTTAGGTCTATTCTAAAGACATTTATTTTCTTTAGCATTCAATACCCCTTGATTGTTGGTTCAATTGTTGTTTTGTTAGTGTTGTTTTAAATTTGATAGTCTTGTTTTATCCATCTTATGTCTTGTGTTTTTTATTCTATTCTGTACAGCACTTTGGTCAACTTTGGTTGTTTTTAAATGTACTTTATGAATAAATATTTTATTGTATTGTAACATGAACAATAAATCCGTATTACAAGAACACCAGCATTATTATGCATGTTAAACTTTTATTATTTTTTAAGAATTTACATGACGGTTTTTGTAAAAAAACTAAAATACTGGTGTTTTGTTTGTGATACTGATTAATTGTCCATGTTACTAACAGACCTAGACCAGTGTAGTGTTTTGACCCATATACTGCTAATATTTTATCAATAATTATCTTGATTATATTTGTATGCTTTCTTGAAAATAAGTTTTAGATTGTTGGTGTACTTCATATTTGCCTGTACACCATAGCAGAAAATACATTGGTCAGGAATAGCCACAAACACATATACAGCTTATTTAATGGCCATTTTTGAGGTTTCAGGTTTCAGAACTCAACACATTCAATGTAAAAATGGCTAATTTGCCCACTCTTCTCGCAATGTTCTTCTAAAACACACAAGACTGCGACATGGAGTAAATTGGAATTGTTTTTATGACAACTATGTTTGCACCTTTAAAACCCGAAGTACACTCAAATAAAATCTTAAAAGGAATACAAAACAGAAGCAGAAAACATTTGACATTTTTGTGTGACTTGTGTGATTTTAACAAGATTTTCCTCAAACCCAATACTTTGCTCACCTTGGAAGACATCTACAAAATAAAGAAACTGTCCCATGCCCCTTCCAGAAATGCGCATTTAAAACCAACAATCGTTCTAGCTTTAGCAATCACAGAACAAGAAAACATAAAAATCACACCATACAAGATTTCAGATTAGTAAATAAGGACTCAAGAGAATACCTGGATGACACAGAGACAGACACCATACAAGATTTCAGATTAGTAAATAAGGACTCAAGAGAATACCTGGATGACACAGAGACAGAGTTAAATGATGATCTTGAAACTGCAACATCATTATAAGAGCCTGTAGAAAGGAGAGAACAGCACACAGAAAGTGTTGATGTTGAGCGTAAAGTTGCGCAACTTTTTCTTTCTATGCAAACAGTGTTGCATATTTCTAAAAGTGCAATACAGTAAATAGTGGAACAGTTACAAGACCTTTTAGATTTTTCTAAGTGTTATGCACTTGATACAATTAGGGAGATACTTGCCAAGTATAACATTGTAACAGATAATAATCAGGTTGTGACATTACAGATGCACTTTTCAAACAAATCCTCTTTTTGTAACAATGTAAGCATAAGGCAAATTCTCTGCAGATTACAGAAGAAATTTGTATTTTAAGGAGCAGTTTGAACTTATTGAACCTATTGAATATTTGTATGACAGGACACAAACAATGCTTTTGTCTATGTTTCAAATGCAAAGCAGCTGGAGTGTTTACTTGGTCATCGACAGTTTTTGGACAAGGTTGTGTTTAATCAAGAGTCTTTGCCTGGCCAATACAAGTCTTTTCAGGATGGAAGATACTACAAGGAATACAAACTTTTAGGAGAAAAAGAGAGTGGCATTGCTTTGGGTTTATACATAGATGACTTTGAAGTCTGCAACCCTCTCGGCACCTCAAGAAAGACTCATAAAATTACTGCTGTATTCTGAATTTGTCTTCAAAAAGTTGTTCAAGTTTAAATTTAATTAATCTAGCAGTTCTTGGAAAGACTGGTGATGTGCGATTGTTTGGTTATGAAAGGTTCCTTGATCCATTGGTTAAGGATATAAAGACACTGGAACAGATGGGGATATTTGTTCCGGCTCTACAGCAGTACGTGAAAGGCACTGTGTTTTGTGTCTGTGCCGATAACCTTGGAGCACACAGACTTGCAGGCTTCCAAGAAAGCTTCATTGTTGAGAACTTTTTGCAGATTCTGCCTAATCAGTCATAAACAAATTGCCAGCTCTGAGCCTGGATATTTTCAGGTAATAACTCCAGAACAACACGACTCTGCTGAAGGAACTTCAAAATGATGACCAGCTCCATAGTTTGAATGGTGTGAAAAAGGAGTGTGTTCTGAGCAAGCACTTATCATACATTCATCCAATTATAGGATTTCCTGCAGATGTCTTACGTGACTTTTTTGAAGGGATCGTCCCTCTGGAATTATCTCTCTGTCTGAAGGACTTGATTTCAAAAGGATTCGTATCACTTGAGGAACTGAATAGTTGTATCAAGTCATTCCCCTATAAGTATGCAGATTGTGTAATTAAATCATCAATGAACAATCGGTGGCAACGGACATGAGAATTGGACCCTGTTGCGATTACTCCCTCTCATAATTGCCAGCAGTATCCCAGTAAATGACCCTGCATGGGAGATTTTAATGGACCTTATGGACATTGTGGAATTGGTTCTATCTACAAAGTTCTCAGATGAGATGTGCTATTTGGAGAGTAAAATAGCAGAACATCATAAGTTACTTACAGAGACTTTTCCTAATTTCAGCATATAACTAAAACATCACTTTGTTGACCATTATCCACATCTGATCCGCTGCTTTGGGCCGTTAGTGGAATTATGGACGATCAGATTTCAAGCAAAGCACAGTTTCTTAAAAAAAAAGTTGTGAACGATACCCACAATTTCAAGAACGTGCTTCTCTCACTTGCAACGAAGCATCAGCAAATGTTTGCTTATTTTTTAGAAGGACACTCTCTGTTCAAGCCACAGTTGTATGTTGAGAGTCTCAAAGTGGTTGAGACAGATCGTTAGATGGTTCATTCTTCAATCGGGGTGGCAAATGACAGGCAAAATTTGTAAAAATGCTTTTTTTTTTTTTTTTTTTCTAATAAAATATATTGCTATGCATTTAAAATTAGTTGAATATGCTATATCCTTTCAAATGAAAGCTTAAGGACATTTAGATTTTTTAACAATTTCAATCAAACAATGGTGACACAGCCACTTATATCTATGTCCTTTTGAAGTAACACAATAGACTTTATATTGCAGGTTACTATAGGCTCTGTGGTGTTACCAGAAAAGACAGTAACACCACAGACAAATCGGCCTAAATCCAGACTTTTCTAAAATTGAGGCTGCCATCATGATGATTTCAAGATCAGGGGAAATTTTGTGTTAATATTTGTATTAATATATTAAATAAGTATGTATTTAGCAACATTTTGATTAAAATATGTCAAATCTGCTAGTTATCAACATAACACCACAGACACTAATAAAAAGCGGCACATGAAATTGTCAGAAGTTTAGATACATTTAAGAAAATGAATACGATTTTTTTTTTAAATGCACCCCTCAGATCAACCAGCACCTGTAGTGACCTTTACACACAGGAAGTAGTCCAAATAGATTTTCCCCTTTTTTTAAAGGGGCAAAATCCATTGTGGTAACATCACAGACATGAATTTGGGGGACACAACTTTTTTCTTAAATATAACACAAAATATTTTTTTTTTTAAACAATTTAATAAAATTGTACATGTTAAAATCTATATTCACATTATAACCACTTTATTTGTGTTAAAAAAAGTTATATTGTTGCAATTACATTCCATTATACCTCTCTAGGGTATGGCGGGAACATGCATATTTTGTTACAAATGCAACCTTTAAAACTCAATTAAATATGTATTTTAAAACAAAAATGTAACTATTAATAGTGCTCAAATTGTGTTTACCCTACAGAATACAAACATGCAAACATTTTATAATGAATTGGTATTTAAAGTTTATTTCAATTGTTGTAAAGTAGAGGGACACCACTTGCCACCGCAATTGAAAAATGACCCAGATACAACACTTAGGGCAGCAGTCACAAAAAAGTATCCTAAACATAAAACAGTTTCTTTAAGCTCTGATATATGCCTACAAGGTGTGCAATATGTTAAGGACATGATCATTTCTGCTGGGCAGTGCAGTGGTTTGCCAGAATTGTATAGGATTGTCAGCATTATGGTTGTTGACAACAGTGTATCATTTATCTCTGACAAACTTTCATCTTTGTATTTGGAACATTACAGGTCCTTCAAGCTTGTTGAAAACATACGTCCAGAGATAGAGATTCTGGAACCTGAGTCTTTGAATGAGCTCGGTCCACTGCAAGCATATAAAGTAGCAGGAAAGCTCATGGTACCTCTGAAAGTCTTTCTTCTACATTAAAAGGTAAGAAAGTTTTCTAAACTATTCTGTAAAATTACAGCAAGCTTTGCATGTAAACTTATAATTATGCCATGCACACATAGGAACAACTTGTTTATGGTTTCTTGTCCCCTCAGATAATGTGGCTTCGGGTCTTCATCTCACCCCATTATCTCGGTGGATAATTTAAAAGCAGAACTAAAATCAAAGTTTAGAGATTCAGGAGGACTTTTTGTTACAATATGAGGTCCCTGAGTATGGAAATGAACTGTGTAATTTAACAGAAATTTCTGAGCTGCCTGCTGAAAGGGCTGTTTTGAAAATTGTGTGGGACAAAAATTTATCTGTGCTTGAACAGTCTGATCCACAATCTGTTTCCTTTCTTGATACTGCCAGTGTGTCAACCTCTTCCTCCCAGAGCCCTTCAACCATCGTTCAATTTTATAGCTGAAACCTGTTTTTTCTCTCTCATCAGATAGGTAATGAGTTCAAACGCATTACCAATGTGGACCTCCTCGATACATTCAGATCAACATAACACCAACATGCACCACAACTTCTGAAGTTGTTCAGAGCAAGACACTGGGCTTTTGGAAAAGAGATAGAAGATCTTCTTAACAAGCTTGATCAACAGGTAACTTGTTAATGACAACCATGTGTAACCTTTAAACTTTATGATTTATCAGAGCCCTTTTGTGTTTTAATTGCAGAAAACAGCATTGTCTCCCTGTTTTCAGGAGGAAATTGATTGTGTATTTCTCAAGTGAACATAGGCCGATAAAACTAAATGCTGAATTTAGAATAACACATTGCTACAAAGATTGAAAGGATTTATTAAATGCCTTTTAAAGGAGTCAATTAATTGACTCATAAGTAGATGTTTTATTACTTTACATATCAAGCATAGATGTAAACTCATAAGTTCCTGTGCTTTGGCACACAATGATCAGAAGTTAAAGTAAAATAAATACGACATCTCTTAATCAATAATTTTTATTTGGTGCCCATTTTTCAGACCTCAAATATTGTGAATCACAGAAAGCAAGCAGTTCTGGAAGGTCTCCCTTTGTTTCTCCGTGAAGATCCTTCTGCTTTGTTTTGAAAATGTCTGGTGAATATGTTTCATTAATTCTTCTGCAGATAAAAAGCCTTGACAATATCTTGCCACATAACCATAGGATAAATAAAGGGTAGTGAATATTTACATTGTGAGCAAACTGATTGTGATTTGATTTAATTAAATTTTTTATTTTAGGATGATTGAATTTAGCATTAATTATAATAATTATTAAGCTCAGATGAGTTTTATTTGTCACATACACAATTATACAGAGTATAACCAGCAGTGAAATGTGTTCTCTGTATTTATTCCATCCAAGTGCACACACACCTGGAGCAGTGGGCAGCCGACACTGCGGCGCCCAGGGAGCAGTTGGGGGTTCGGTGCCTTGCTCAGGGTCTCACCTCAGTCGTGGACAATTCCTATCGGAGCCAAGATTCGAACCCACAACCTCGGGTTACAAGTCCGACGCTCTATCCATTAGAGCCACGTCTACCCCTTTAATCATTAAAATTCAATACATAGTTTTAATGATAAATGACAGATTAATGACAGCCTCACTGACAGTCATTTACTTACATTTTGTAAATTATAAATTATGCAATTAAATGTAAATTAGTATTATTATTAAAGAATGTGCAACCTTTTATCATGTATTTTGCTTTATATGATCTCTAACAGATTATCATGTTATAGTCCAACACTACAGAATACAAAGATATGAAGCGTGTTTTAGGTGTTTTGTTCATTCAATGTAGGTAAATAGGATTCAAAACTTTTATAGCATACAAACACATTTTATTACAGACAAAAGGACAGTTGAGTATGTACATTGCATTTGTATCCACATATTACCCACATTCAGGATAAGCAAAATGTTTACCATGATTTTTTAAAAAATTTTATCAAAAACCATCCACATTAAAACTATTATATTTGGTTGTTTCATATAATTAGTTGTGTTTTCAGAAAAAAAGATACAAAACTGAGATCAGCTGATGATGCATTTGTTTCATTAGGACACATCTCCATCAGACAGACAGACCAGAGGGATGAAAATGGGAATTCTTGTTATAACCGAGGATGATGCCGCCCTGAGCACACTTGCCTACCTTTACAAACTTCGCTATTGCTTTACCTGTATGGCCTTATCTTCTGCTTGGATTTTCAATACCCAAAATAACTCAAATATACTTTTGAGGTAATTGAAACAGTGTTTATGGAAATGGGCACTCACTGCTCTGCAAAGGTACAGTCCCTGAAAACTAAACTCTTGCTGTGAATGTTGAAATCTTGTGTGAGCATCTTTTAAGATAAACAGATATTAGCATCTTAATGTTAAAATCAGAAACATTCGAAGGGATTGTTGAACAATGTATAGAATGTTTGAAAATGTCTTAAGACTGTTTGATACAATCAACAATTTTCAATTGCTTTGTTCTGATCAGTGGATGTTTTGAGTTTGAGCTCTGTCAAGTCAAATATTTATTGCCTATTTTCTATCTTAAAATAATTTGTATACAGCATCATTTTTGTTTCTATAATGTGTGGATATATCCCCGCATTCTGCAACAAAAACAACCAGAGCGCCTTGTTATCACAAGTTGTATTTTTATTTCCAGAGTCAGCTTATTATTTAGCTTATTGCTAATAAGCGATTAGCATCGCCAGCATAAAACTTTTGTAAAATAACTACAAAATGCCGTGCCTTTGAAAAATAAAGAGAACAGAATGCACTGTTTTAGCGTGTCTCAGTCTCCTTGAGCATCTTTCCGACACACATGAACCACAGCGAATAGGCCTACTTGCCTTTTAAGAGGCTTCATTTAGATTATTTGATGTTAAATTCATCACATGAGTCACTTTGGAATAAATCACAGTATGTATCATGATAAAAAAGTGACTTTACAGTCTGTAAAATATGGTAGGCTATAGCAAATTATTTTGCAGATCCCGAATCACTTTAAGAACCGCAGGTCTACACAGAAGAAAGCAAAGTCTAGACTCTGCCCCAGTTGTAATTGAGCTATTCATTCATGTTTGTTTGATGAAAAAAGAGTAAATGTAGTTGCCATAAATTCATTAAGAATCCGTAAAACTGCAGCAGCCGAGGACTATTATTCTGCTTCGCAGAACGGAGTAAGAACTGATGATGGCACGGTTTGATCTTTGGATGACCAATCAGCAGAAAGGGATATTTAATTACCGCCCATGTGTAGAAATCGAATATTCAAGCTGTTAATAAATGTTTCTATCCCTGAACGAAAAACAAAAATTTAAGCTGAATTCTTGATTTTAGTTTTTTGGAGAAAAAAAAAATATAAAAAAAAAACGGAAATGGAGCCATTTTCGAATTTTTCTACTTTCAATATTAAACCTGTCGGACCGTGTGCCAAACCCGTTAAAAAACCTGTCCAGCACTGGCACGTTCAGGTTTATCCTGCAGTACAAGGGTCTGGTCTGATTTAGGGAAAGAAAGAAAAGAGAAATTGTTTAAAGCTAAGTAATTGGTTGAATAAATATTGAGACACATTAGTAAACTACTTTTAGTAACTAGTAATACCACATAATAAGTGTGGAATAACTACCAGTCATATTTAAAACCGTAGTTAAAGGGATACTTGACCCAAACCTAAATTATATGATATATGTAAATGATTACAGAATTTTATTTTTTGGGTGAACTATCCCTTTGAAATAGAGATATAACTATATAACTATCCCTAATCACTGTAGCTAAGCGTAATAAAATATTTTATTTGGGTGAACTATCCCTCAATACCAATTAGGCACTTGTGTAAAAATTTTGTAAAATGAGGATGCTGCCAAAAATAATGTCATAAATAGATTTTTTATCAATTAACTTCTATTAACTAAATTAAATCAACATTTGGTGTGATCATCCTTTGGATTTAAAGCAGCTTTTTCCCTAGGTGCAACATAGTTTTTCAGGTAGATTTGCAGGTAGGTCTATTAAAGCATATTGGAGACATTGAGTCATTGGAGACATGAGTCAACAGGAGACGTTGTCACAGTTCTTCTGGATTTAGTCTGTCTCAGTGTGCTCTGTTTTTCATGTCATTCCATCTGTGTGTAGCCGTCATCTCTGTGTGAAGCACTGGCTGTTGTTAGACTCCTTGTACAAACAAAAATCTCACTGGATTATTACAATTATATAGAAATAACTAACTTAAAACCATTTTTAGATGAAAATACTAGTGTTCTAATAATTTTGGCCTCCATTGTACCATTGTCGCAATCGTGCATGTATTGTCTTTACAATTTTTATTAAGCTTAGCTACAGTGATTGTTATGTGTAGCTGCTAGTAACGAAGGAGCAGAATCAACAGGTTTTTTCATCATAAATCCAGGAAAAATCCAACATACAGCAACACAAATCAAATCAATAGTGGACAAAGGACCAGTTTACAAGACTTATAAACGGGGAACGGAATCAGGGAGAACAGAAACGGGTGGAAGAAATCAAAAACCATGGAAACCAATAGACACGGGAACTCAGGGAAATGTGGAAACAGAAACAGAACAAAAACAGACTATAACCGTGACACTTCGCCCCCTTCCGGAACGGCACATCCGATAGTCCAACAGAGGAGGGAGGGTGGGGGTTCAGGAGGCGGGTGGGGGTCAGGCAATGGGAAAGGGGCACAGTTCATTGGGCCAGGATGAAGTAGATGGAGGAAGGAGCCAGGGAGGAGCCCAGAGCAGGAAGAGCCAAGTGAGGAACCACAGTCCAGCCAGGAAAGTGGAATTCGGGCAGGCGACACCAGGGGGCCGACTGACAGAGATGACGCCAGTGGAGTAGGAGCCCAGGTCAGAGACAAGCAACCGCAGAGCCAGGGTGACACCGAGGATCCGGAGGGCTTAGGCAGAGCTGGCAGCTCAGGTGACTGAGGCGGAGAAGGGGATTCGGAATGACGCAGCGGAGCCGGAGCGACAGAGGACAAAGGAGGAGCCAGAGGGAGAGAGGAGCCCGATGGAGCCAGAGGGACAAAAGGATGAGGAGGAGTAGAGTCCTGAAGTGTAGACAGGGGGACAAATGACCAAGGTGGCCCGGTGGAGCTGGTGGGATGACGGGCCACGGTGGAGACGAGGGAGCAAGGAGACAAAGCGGAGCCAATGGATCGAAGGACCGAGGTGGTCCCGGACTCGGAGGCTGGAGGCGGAGACTGAGGATCCTCCAACTCCGAGGTAGCTGGTGACAGGAAATCCTGAAGCACAACTGACCCACCGATCATGGCGAGCTGAGGGTGATCTGAGGGGCTTTCCTGAGGCAGTGGAGACTGGGCTGAAGGACTGGCTGAGGAGGATGGAGTGGGAGGCTGGGTGGGGACCTCCTTGAACTTGTTGATGAGGAGCTGGCAGACCTTTGTCATTAAAAAACATATATATATATATTTTTTTTTTCTGTGATGGTTTCTTTTCTCCCAGAAGGGAACTTGTTAATATGTGGACACGTTTCATTAATTCGTCCCCTTTAAGGAACAGTTAGTATAATGGGGGCATGATTGAACTAAACTGATATAAATTCTTAATTTGTGACAATGTATTTTATATGTTTATATTTGACGTGTTTGTTATAAAATTGTTGAATAGCGTGGAAATTCATTTACTTGATTGTCTTCTTCATTTCCACTTTAAACTTCTATTCTTTTGTGATAAATAAAGAAAGCATACACTGTAAAATGAAATAATATCACGATTCTTAGTCCAAGGTAGCGGCTTTTCAAAGGTAATTAAGTCGCCTTGTCACCTGATGTGAATACAGTGCGCTGATTCACTAAAATTGACTTGTCGGCTTCTGTTCAAAAACAAAAAGCGCGCGTGTCAGCTTCCACATTTCTGCAGCACTGCATGTAAAGCTTTAAATTGGATTTATACCCCATATCAAAATTCTTGATGCACTGAAATTTCATAATTTTTATTATCAATTTCAATATCACAAAAACATAATATAGCCTAAGAAAAAATAAGTAAACGGTCACGAATTAGGCTACAACAGAGCAAAGATCATAAGAAATCGACCAACTTGAAAAACTTAAAGCACTGAATAATAAATATTATATGGTATAAAGAAAACGTAAAAATAGACTTCACTCTATAAATTCAATGTATATTCATTCTTATTTATTTTACAAAAGTGATTCAGTCAAGGATAGTAATTTATGTTCTTTCCTATGTTTGATTTACATTATGGAAACAATTTGAGGGTAAGTATGGTGACAGTATCTTCATTTTTGTGTGAACTATCCTTTTAAGATCTCATCATATAATCCAGGATCTCAGCCTATGCGCTTTATCTTTAACTATCAATGGTAGTTTAAGATACAAATAACTATTTACAAGGATGCTCGCAAAGACGGGCATTTTGACAAATAACTATATGTATTTGAACGTTTAAGCTCAAGGAGCGAAACCATTCTGCATTTACCATTCTGCCTCGCTACATATTTACATGAACAGTTTAAACCATTTGTTTTAAAACCTGCGTAAAATGCGTTTAAATGATAATCTTAGCCTACACCATGACGTGCAAAACGATTGATATTTCTACCGCGGTATCTCTCCATCCTTAAATGAATAGAGTTTGTTCAAACACAAAAACAATAGGCAATAGGTTATTAATCAAACTAACCTAAAATCTTTGTGGACCATGACTGCTGTTTTTTTTCTGCTCGATGTGCCCAGTTCACTTTTACTCCATCATCAGCTTTAAAATAACGCGATATCCAGGGATTTTACTGACTAACTTTCTGTTGCTTGTATTTTAAGTTTTAAATTTTCGAGCCCCTCTCTCTCAGATTAAGGCTGACATTTTTACTTTTGGAATATTGTTTTTTGCGCAACCATTTCCAGATTATTTCAGAACGAAAAGAGGTGAATGCACATACGGGCAGCGATCACCTGATACATGGACATATCGTTCAAAAGCCAAAGATAGAATACATGCATTTGATTGGTAAACCAAATTCAGACTTTGTTTCAATCTCAAATGGTAATCATACAATTTTACGGAAAAGCTCAACTAAATAACAGCACTTCAAGTGGGGGGCGTGGTGGCTTTGGCGATCGGCGCTCCAGTCAATCTACTCCACAGCCAATCACGGGCCCCCTCCTTGTTCGGGCCCCGGGGCTTCAGCCCCACCTAGCCCAATGGTTAATGCGCCCCTGCTAACAAGCACAAACTGTGTTAATATTGAATGTGAATGGCAGGACAACCAACACCGTAATGTCACAGGTTTTAGCACTGCAAGACGCCTTGATGTTGCTACAAAAGCTAACAGGATTTACAAAAAAATGTGTATTAAACCTGCACGTTTAATTCTGAGCCTTCTCGATTGGCTCAAAAAGTTGTTGTTTTTTTACTTCAAAGGTAAAACATTTTTCTAAGAACACTATATCCTAAATTGGAATATTTATTCCAAAATTTGAATATGGCCTCCTGGAAACTGGCGACCGACAAATGAATTTGTTTGATCATGGTGTTGATATTAAGAGACTTTTATTGTACAAATTTAGATACTTACTGATATAAAGGTATATTTGCTAAATAGATTGGCATTAAGAGTATATTTTAACATTGATAGTGTGTAAGATAAAGGAAAATGTATTTTAGACCAGAATGAAACTGAACATTGTTAATATCAAAATTGTACGAGTTAAGAGATAAAATCTATTTCGGGATGCTTGAGTACTACCATCCTTTAAGTATAAAGGATAGAGAAGACACTATTTCAGAAAATGAGTCCATAGTAAACTGGTAAATAAGCATAAATGTAAGGTGTCAAACAAATATCGTCAACGTTTTATCATTTATATAGTACTAGTTTACCTAACATATTATGACTGAAATCCACTTAATGAAATCCATAAAACTTTTCAAAATATTATGGCACTTCATTATCATATGGCAAATACAGATATTATCAAATAAAAATAAAATATAAACTTTACTAATGCACAGTCTGATCTGATGATGACAGTTCATCTGTAATTCATGTTTAAAGTTACCCTCTAGTGCAGATCCCTGATCAAGCCAAATACAAGCATGTATGTAAATACAAACATATTATTATGTGTAAAGTAACTAATTAAGTCTCAGATCAGTGCAAAAGAACAATATATACTCCATATAGGCCAGGCAATTGAACACTATTTTTGAGCCAGCCATATAATTCAGAGATTTATAAAAAAAAAAGTATATATATATTATCAGGAAATCTCTACGTCAGTCCAATAGGAAGGCAGGTTTCTGGTAATCAAACAGGCTGAAGTCTCCCTGGTAGCTAGCGTAGAGCCGACGGACATCTCGTTGACTGATTCCAGTAAAATAGCGTTCCACCTTGGTGCAGTTGTAGCGGGTTATCCCTGGTGGGATATTGGGGTATGACACTAGGTCAGCAATACCAGCAGCTTTTAGAATATAAGGAGCATCATTCTCCAGAGTCTCATGGTGACCCACAACATTGTAGGAAATATCACAAGGAGCACACAGCTCAGCATATGTCAGCCAGTGAATAATATGGTCACCAAAATGCCTGTCCAAGCGCTGTCGGCCTGACTTGTCACCCAAGTACCGTACAAAATCTTCAAACTGAAGACCCACACTTTCACTATCATCATGGTGACTCCTGCGATATTTGCGAATGATGGCTGGGGCAATGTCATGTTTGTACCAAGGTTCAAATCTTGGGTTCTTCACAAACTTGTCCTTGAAAGCAGATATTAGACGCTCAAATGGGTCTCTCACAATAAAGAACTTGAAATAAGAATTTAACCTGTGAACCAAACAATAACAAAGTCAGAATAAGAGTATAATATCAGACATAACATCAGATGTAACAAATCATTCAAAAATGTTACTTGCCATTAGTTCTGAAAATCTTAAATTAGAAAGTATGTACTAAGACCATGTCTAAATACTTTTACTGATACTTATAATAATAAATTAGTATTAAAATGATGAAAACAGAAAAAAATGTGTCTTGAAAACAAATATTACAATTATGTTCTGAGAGAAGGAAAACATTATGTGCATTCATTTACCTTGCTTGTAATTTTTTAGAGCAGTTTTCCTACTTGTAAAAATGTTCAAATATTTATAAACTATTTTTAAAACCCATGCCAAAGGTCCTCTTTTCAAATTTTTTCTTGCTGAGTTCAACAAGGTTGAACCGGAAACACTTCCCATAACACCCGATGTACTTTTTACATCATTAGAAGAATAGCATCTACACTAATATTAGTCTGTTTCATTCTTATCCTGAGGTCACCATAGTCCCCGAGATCCAGACTGTTTTCAGATCAGATGGTCACTGCAGTCACCCGGATCCAGTCCGTATCTAGACCAGATGGTGGATCAGCGCCTAGAGACGACCTCACAACCCTGAATGTCAGCGGAGACCATGTCAACTATATGAGCCCCAGAGACAAATCCCCCCCAAAGACCTCATCCGGACAAGACCACAGAGATCAGATAAGTCCTCTGCACAATCTGACTTTGTTGCAGCCTGGAATTAAACTGCTGGTTTTGTCTGGCCAGAGGATAACGACAAACTATTTTGACACAATATTTCCCTGTTTAATACTTTAAAGCTGCTTTGACACAATCTGAATTGTTATATATATATATATATATATAACAAATATAAATAATGGTGACTTGACAAGTTGATATCTCACAAACATGGTAATTACGATACAAGGCTACTGTATCACTGGATCAGGGAACGAAAACGAAAACCCAAAGTGAACAAAATTGTCATAGGAACATAGGCAGAAATAAAAAAATTACCAAAAACAAATGTAATAGTTACAAACAGAATTTAAAATTTGAAATGGCCATTAACCGTTTAATAACATTATTTTATTGTTTCATTTAATATTTGAATTTTGTAGTCAATGAATTCAAATAGTGCAGCCTATGCAGATGTGATGTTGACGCATTCAGTGAGTGAAATGCCCACACTCATCTGTCAATTAATCATCGGTAAGTCGCAATGGCAATGCCCATAAGAGTTTATCCAAGGACATGTCATGAGCCGCCAAACATTAGGTCAACATTTAGGCTAGGCTAAGTAAAGATGAATGGCAGGTAATATGCAGCTTGTTTGGTGTTTTGAAACCAGCAAAAAATTGTAGTGCAGTAGAACATGGATTCAACAAGGGCTCACACCTGCAGCGCTTCTGTGAATGTAGAAAACAGAATAAAACCATACATGAAAAAAGGAATATATAGGCCTCACTTAAATCTTTTGTTAAGATTAACAAAACAAAATAAGAAAATGTGCTGAGTTTCAGTTCCATGTGATGCTTTCCAAAGTTCACGGAAAGGAAACCGAGACAACATAAAGAAGTTTTCTTTATTTTGAAAAAGCTTTACAGATTTATTTATTTTACAGTTTTATTTAGTTTTACAAAAGCTTGACAGCCTTTTAATAAACTTACTCACCAAAAGAGAGGTTATCTAATAAGCTTATATGTCCGTCAGCATGAGAAAAGTCTGTACATACAAAAGGCGGTAGCAGTGGGCAGTGATATTGCTGCAGCGCCCAAGGAGCAGCTGGGGGTTCGGTGCCTTGCTCAAGGGTCTCACCTCAGTCATGATATTGAGGTTGGAAGAGAGCGCTGGTTATTCACTCCCCCCACCGGCAATTCCTGCCGGACCTGAGACTCTAAAACCACTTCAGGTTACAAGTCTGACTCTCTAACCATTAGGCCACGACAGCCCCTAATTCGCTGGAGCAAAATATTAAGCATATCAGCAGCAGCATTTATGAATCTGTGGTTATGCAGCAGGAGCAAATGCAGTCCAGAGCATGTAAGTGCTCTGATGACACGCCCATAGTAATAGACATGAAAACAGTTTAAATGAAATAAATATTCTCATGTATGCATTTCAACTGGGGTTCGCCATATTCAGTGGTGTAATCTCAATGTTGTGTTCGTTTAACCCTAAGGTTTATGTTTCATTAGCTTTGATGAGTGCATGCAGCGTCAGAATCAAGTGCTTTTGTTGCTTCTAATAGCTCTATACAATTATAGAATATTGCTATATCAATTACCTAAAGTACGATATTTTCTCTGGTGGGTTCTGGGGTCTTATCTATTAGATTGCAACACATACTGTATTCTTGTTAATGCTTGTTAACATTACACATGGTGCATGTCTGATTAGGGCTATCGCGGTGAAGGAATTTCCCTTGTGGTAATTTTGAGTGGCTCAAATATATACATATCAAATATGCAGAGGTGGAAAGTAACGAATTACATTTACTCGCGTTACTGTAATTGAGTAGCTTTTTTGTGTTACTTGTACTTTTTTAAGTAATATTTTTAATCTGTAATTTTACTTTTACTTAAGTATATTTTGTGTGAAGTATTGTACTTCGCTACATTTTAAAACACATTCGTTACTGAGTAAAAAAAAAATCGCTCCGTGGAAACAACTGCAGCAAATAATGGGCAGAAGAAGAAACTGGCGCTAAAAATCACAAGAAAGATGCAGACGGACAAGACAGGCGTTAATGGTGCAGACCCAGCTGAAGACCAAACCCCGTCGTACTCTGCTGAAGTTGAAGTCAAAGGAATGAAATGAACCCCTGGCCATATATTCATGCTCTACTATGCAGTGTTAGCTGTGTTTGCCTCGGGAGACCGAACTAGCAGCTTATAAATATATCGACATTGCCCGTCGCAAGCATGTAGAAATAAGGTAAATACTTGCATCGTTGCATTGGTGGTTAAAATGAAGCTTTGACGGTTTAGCAAAAGGTTTTGCACAAATGAGCCAAAAAGACAGTGGTGCAGGGTGTGCGATATCATCTGCGATAATATAATAATTGTTGTTTTAACGATGTGCGATTTGACATTATCAGTATTTTGCCAAAAAACAAACAAATCACTATAAACAGTGTGCCGTGAAATCTAGTAACGTTAGATAAGACTAACAGTTAGTCCGCGTGCATCTGGAGTGCTTTCTTTCACTGCGTGATTCAGTCTGTTAAAATGTGTTTAGAATGATCACAAAATTGAAGATATAGAAGCAGAAAATGTATATATTTATATAATTTAATATAGTAAGTCAACATCACATGAAGAATGCCGTTTTTCTCAAAAAATCACCATGATTACATAGGCCTGTAGTTTTTCTTTTTACAACAGTTCAAAAAACAAGAAGTTAATTAAGAGACTTGCGTTTTAGACACCATATTGCCTGTTTTTGCTCTATTTCGACAACAAAAATAATTCCATACACAGTTTTGCGTCTCTGACTCTGAGCAATGACGTGTTTTGTTCCTGAATGAATTAACCGTTTAAATGATTCTGTTCAATCGCAATGACTCTCTTATGAGTGACTTGCTGACACCTACTGCTGGTTCTAATTTAACATTTAAAGTATCTTTTGATGTATTTATTTTTTAATTTCAAATGACTATTTAACATTTGTGACCCTGGCATGGAGCACAAAACCAGTCTTAAGTCGCTGGGGTATATTTGTAGCAATAGCCAACAATACATTGTATGGGTTAAAATTATACATTTTTCTTTTATGCCAAAAATCATTAGCATATTAAGTAAAGATCATGTTCCATTAATGTATTTAGTACATTTCCTACTGTAAATATATCAAAACTAAGAGCTTAATTTGAACAACTTTAAAGGAGATTTTCTCAATATTTGGATTGTTTGCTCCCTCAGATTCCAGATTTTAAAATATTGTCCGATCATAACAAACCATACATCAATGGAAATATGATTTATTCAGCTTTCAGATGATGTATAAATCACAATTTAGGAAATTGGTTTTCTGGTTCAGGGTCACATTTTATGTCTTATTTATCAAAACATTATTTCTGCATTTGTAACTGCAGGCTAAATGCATTCATGTCAGTGTGTAATACATCTATGCCACTTCAGATGAAGCTTCTGCGTTTCCTCTGCATTGCAAAGATGCATTTTGTTGATACTGATTTAATTTGCCTGGTAACAGCCCAAATGTCTTATTATTCTAATTAACCGATTCATTTATTAAAAACACCTAGTTTGAGATTTATAGGCCCATATCCCAGGGGTGTCAAAGTCAGTTCCTGGAGGGCCACAGCCCTAAAGAGTTTATTTCCAACCCTGCTCCAACACACATACCATGTAGTTTTCAAATAAGTCTAAATGATTAGTTTAGCTGTATCAGATGTGTTTAATTAGGGTAATATCTACACTGTGTAGGGCTGTGGCCCTCCAGGTACTGAGTTTGACACCTTTGGTCTATCCCATTTTTTCCTCCCTCTCATTGTTAAAATGTAACTAAGTAATTTTTACTCAGAGTAAATTTTAAATGAGCTACTTTTTACTTTTACTTGAGTATATTTTTAGACTGGTACTTTTACTTGTACTTAAGTAAAATTTCAGTAATGTAATGGTACTTTTACTTGAGTAGAATATTTTTGTACTCTTTCCACCTCTGCAAATATGTATATACAGAGTTCTGGCATGAAACTTTAGATGGCGCAGTCCGATGTCTAACTCAATCTGACATAATGACATCATTATCACATGGCACAGCTGATTGGTTCTCTCCTGTATCGGTAGCCAATGAGCTCTCTGCTCAACATTCAAATATATGACTAGTTCTTGTTGTAGCAGTTTGCAGAGTGCTTCAGAAACCATCCACCTTCCCCAGCTTCACCTGTATAGATCTGCTACGAGGTGATTCATGTAGGCTATAGGGGGTTATTTCATGTATGTTGGCCTGAAGGACAGACGCAGGTAATCGCACGCGCTCGGTCGATCTCTCTCTCATTCGCTGTCTGTTTAGGCTTGTTAAGTGCAAATCTACCGAGCCTCTATATAAATTAGCATGGTACAAATTGTTATCATTACTAACTTATTTAATATTCAGTACACATGCACAAAGTGTAAAACGAGAAGAGCATAACCTTACGAAAAAAGAAAACATGCAAATATCACGTTTGCTGCATTCCTCTGCGGTTATGCTCGTCAATAGCGCGGTATTGCGGTTATCGCGAGAGCCTTACTGATTAGAGTTAACCTGGTCGGCGTGGTAGCCCAGGCACACATAGTCATAGGCCACTATTGTCAAAACAGTCAGAGTGGTTGCCAAGGTTTATAGAGTTATAGGCCATTAGTGTTAAGCCGGTCGGCGTGATAGACCAGGCACATAAAGCCACATAAAGCGGTCATCAGATGCAAAATTCACTTTTACATGGTATTTGAAAATAAATGTGTGTTGGCAGTGTATGTACACAACCACCCTATAATTATACAAATCAATGCAAAAAATCTGTGCTTTTTTATTTTTTAAATCCCCCAAAATAATAATTCCTTTCTCAGATCAAGCCATTCACATATATATGTTATGTACGTCACACAGGCCAAGGCCCCTCCCACGATTGTTGATTGACACTGGTGTTTTAACTTAGACCCGCCCTGAGTGAGCTGTACACAGTCTGCCATTGTTTTGATGCCTGAGCAGGTGTGGACAAGAATGTGTCCTAAGCATTTGAGGTGTTTTGTTGTAGCAGTCGTTTTGTTGTAGCAACATAGCAGTCATTTACTCCCGACATCTAAGCCTCTGAAGACACAGTGGATTACGTTTGTTTTTGAAGGGAATGTGCAGGGGGCACAATGGCAGACTGTGTACAGCTCACTCAGATCTACCTAGATGATCTACCTAAATGCGTTTATGTTTGCGCAAATCTTTCGTGATCAAGCTTCACATCCAGAAGAAGAGAGTATAAGGTTTTTTATAAATCTTTGAAAATCGCATTTTCTAATAATGTGCTAGATAGCAAGTTTTGCTAAATGCAGCTAAAAGTTTACGGTCTCATAAGAACGGTTCATCACCCCGCGGAAAAGAGAGGGATGGGTTGAGCAGAGCTCATTAGCATTTAAAGGGAATGTACCGAAATGGCTCGCTGTGAACAGAGATGCTTTTGACAAAGTAAAAAGGGTGTTGTTTTACACTACCATTGAGAAATTTTAACCAAAGTATGTTATAGACCAGGGTTCCTTAATTAGTTTTCCAGAGGGCCGAATTCTGCCAACAATACCAAGCCAAGGGCCAGTGACCTATATACAGGGCTTAATTTGTGCCGGAACAAGCCGGATCTGGATCCTCCGAAATCCGATCCAGCACCTCATTTTGTTGGATCCTCCTCCTCACGCGCATATACGAAAAATCCTCAATAATGACCACCCTTGCAGCACATCCACATTTGAAATAAAGAACCTGAACACGCAAAAGACGCGACATGTGAACTGCTTTGCTCTCCCAAGACATAATGCACGCATCAATAGCCTACACAGGGCCGGTGCGTGCATATAGATACTTGTGCATTAGTGATGCGTGGATGGCGGTTATATCCACGGGTGCTGCGGATGATCCGCGGGTCGGGTGGGTCGGGTTATAAAAAAATACATTATGATTATTTGCGGGTGGGTCGCGGGTGGACAAGATAAATTCTTAATGATGAATAATGAATAATGAAGCAATTATTAACTACATTTTCTAAATAGGCTACAGAAATTTAATAAAGTGTAAATTAACATATTAAAGTTATTCAACAAAACATTATTTAGTCAAGAGCAGTGAGGGATTTTCTCTGTCTTTTATTGTTTGATAAACAATAATGTCAAACGGCACAGCTTTATTAGGCTGCGGTCACAAGATCTTACACGGATTTCACGGATCCAATACTGAGGCAGATGTGTTTTCTTTTGTAACGGTTTACATTAACTTAAGACAAAACTAACAGTGCTTACGAGAATACTCACAAGGACGACCATTTTGACGTCATTTTGTGTGTATTTGGCCACTTAAGCACTACAAGCTTTGCTTGTTTTGATTTGGTTCTCGCAGCGTGCACTCTGGATGTAACTGAGCGGACAGAAAAGCGCCTCTGGAGAGCGTGAGAACCGAATGGCTTAAAGAGATGTGAAAATAATACATTTTTGTGATGACGCAACAATGAAATTGACAATTCTGTCAACTGCACCGAAATGCGATCTAAAGTCTTGTATCGCAGCGTGCAGCTCTAGATGCGCCAATGTGAAGAGAAGGTCAAAGAGAAGACGCGGTACAGCTGAATCACTCATGCTGTTCATTAACTTGATCTGATGGTTTTTGTGGATTTATTTACTCATCTAACCTACACGCTATATTGAATAGTGATCGACCGATATAGATTTTTTTTATAACCGATACCAATTATTTGCATGTTTATGTACTCGATAACCGATATGCAGAACCGATATTTATTTACTGTTATAATAAAGTAAATAAATAACAGATTGAAGTCCATTCTTCGCTTTGGTTTTTCCTCCTTTCAGTCATCTTAACAAGAACAACAAACTGTTGAAAATTAACATTCTTTCATGTAAAATTTAATCTTCAAATTACAACAATAAAACATTTTATTTATAAAAAGCATCATCAGCAACACTGATATTAACAATAAGCAAAAGAATGTCTAATGTATTCAAATGGAGAAAATAAAGGACAGGAGTCATATCAGCTTCATTTTAAACTACAGTTTTAGTAGGTTTGTAAGCTGTTTAATAGACTAAAGAGTGAAGAATAATTCACTGGATAATGTTAATTCACTGAATAATATTCTCTGGAATATTGAAATAAGCTATAACAAACAAAACATCATATTTTATTGCATTTCTTAACTGGTATGTTATATCAGAATTATTACAATGTTTTTGTCATTCTAGATTATGAAAATTGTAGACAGCGCGGTTTATCTATGCATTTACACAGAACTATACTCAAACTGCGATCGCTTGAGGAGAAAATAAATAATTTCGATAGAGATGTATTTATTTAGATGTTTATTGGCGAAATAATGGTTATATTGTAAATGTTAATATAATTTAGCGTGATTCAAACAAGTGAATCTTGTTAAAAGTTACATTCGGTGATTGTGCTGGAGCTTTTCCTGAGTGAACAGTGCCCACTGCTCCAGGTGTGTGTGCACTTGGATGGGTTAAATGCAGAGAACACATTTCACTGCTGGTTATACTCTGTATAATTATGTATGTGACAAATAAAAATAAAATATATATAAAAAAATAAAATAAAAAATTACAAAACCGATATCCGATTATGGTAAAATGCTTACATTTCGGGAAAAATATCGGTAAACCGATATATCGGTCGATCTCTAATATTGAATAAATGTTTTGCAGTAATTTACCTAATTTTAAAGTTGAAAGCTGCTGAAATGAGTAATGCGATATAGCCTATGCGCAATCCTGCACCGAAATTGAGGACATAATTAAACAATTCTATTATACAGAGGATTGTGAAATAGTTTTCCATGACTTTTCCAAAACTTTCAGGGTTTACATTTTTCCAAAACATTCCAGGCCAATATAGGTGCGTGTGGTTGGCGGGTGGATCATTTATTTGAAGCTGCGGATTCGGGTGACGTTTTAGCTCATCCGCACATCACTATTGTGCATATAGGCGAAAAAAGTCACCTAGGGCGGCAGCACAGTCAGGGCGGCAAAAAGAAAAGAGATTTTTAGTTTATCTTTTGGGCATTCGTTTGGAATTATTGCACTCACATCAACAAGTTATCACCCCTTAGACTTTCGCTGCTGGTGACGTTCGATGAGTTTTAAAGCCAGACACATGCTTCTGAAGGGCAATATTATAGTCTTTTTTTGGTTAAATATAGGTTTGTCTCAATTAATCTATACAACCATTGTATTTAATGCAAAGCAAATCACCTAAACGAGCCGCATCTGTCTTTTTACGACTCTGAAATGTTTTATTTTTGCTTCTAAAAATGCTTAGTTTAAAAACAAGTTTAAACAAGAAATGTTGTATACATGTTTAAAATGTAAAATATGTCGTATTAATAACTTTATTTGATGAAAATAAAGGCATTTAGGCAAGAAAGAGAATTTAAGAAATGTCAAAATAAATGAAAAACTAAAACAAAATGAAACCAACAGCAACTAAATAAAATAATAAAAAATACATATTCATTTTCTAATCAATCTCAGCATGCTTTAATTTAGTGTCGCTAGTGGTTTGCGTCAATAAGCTTAAATTCATGTATTTGGTCTGTGCTCTGGAAGTGTTGTTTTAATTCTGCTAAACTTTAATTACTAAAACTCTAATTAAAATGCAAACTAACCTTTATAGGGTAGAAAACTGTTCACAAAATAAAATATAAACTAAAATTAACCAAATTATACAAAAAAAAAACAGAAATGCATAGCGAAAATTGAAAGCAATATTAAAGTAAAATGGAATTTTAAAACGCAAAACTATAATAACCCTGACACGAATGTCTTTCTGTCACGGTTCATGGATCTGTGTGCTAATTCTGTGTCCGTCTGTGTGGGTGGACCCGCTCGTTGTGCTTGTCAGTGTTGCCTAGTTACTGTGCACCTGACGAGGTAATCAGAACGGTTACAGGTGTAGCTCGTCTGCACTGCCTATATCTGGCTGGCGTTTCTGTGGTGCGTTGTCAGATCGTTATTGCTCTTGTGGTGTCTTATTCTCTGTGTCAGTCTTCCAGGTCCCGAGGCTGTTCTCGCCTGGTCGCTGTTCAGTATTCCTGAAGGGTGCGGACTGGACTGTATTCTCTGCCCGAGCTGGAGACTCTGCACTGCCGGGTTTACTGCACCTGCACTGCCGGGTTATCTGCACCTCCACTGTGTTTTGGAGTCTGGACCTGCACTGCCAGCTTATCTTCACCTCCACTGTGTTTTGGAGTCTGCACCTGCACTGCCAGCTTATCTTCACCTCCACTGTGTTTTGGAGTTGTCAAATAAAGACTGTCTATTTTCACTCGCAATTGGATCTCGAGCTTCTGTACCGTGACAGAACGATCTGACCAAGATGGATCCAGCGAGTGCGTCAGATTTAAGAGGCTTTTTATCTCACAGTAACTCACGCATGGATCACCAGGATGAACAGATGGCAGCCTCTAATCGCGCTATCCCTGGTCTCTCAGGTTTCGGAGCTGACCACCCAGTTACAGCGTCTCCAGACCGAGCCTGAACAGCGACCCACTGCGTGTAATCCACCTGCGCCCACTATCCCAGATCAGGCGGTTCGTTTCATCGAACCCAGCCTTCCACCTCCAGCCTTTTATTCTGGTGAGCCCCAGCAATGCCGCTCCTTCCTTGCCAAGTGTTCACTATACATCTCCCTCCAACCATTGTCGTTTCCTACCGAGGAATCGAAGATAGCATTCGTCATCACACTACTCTCTGGACGGGCAGCTCTCTGGGGAACTACCGTTTGGGAGCAGAAACTTCCCTGCTGCACTTCGTTTCAGTCATTCTCGGAGGAGATCAGAATGGTGTTTGATCGGGCGGCTTCGGGCAGAGAGGCGGCTCGTTTTCTGGCGGAGTTACGGCAGGGAGATCGGAGCGTCACTGATTTCTCCATTGAATTCCGCACTTTGGCGGCAGAGTGCCGTTGGAATTCAGAAGTGCAGTGGGATATGTTTTTTCATGGACTTGCTGATTATGTCAAGGATGAGATCTACGCACTGGAGTTACCCACGTCGCTGGATGGTTTAGTCAGTCTAGCTATTCGGGTGGACGCCAGATTACAGCAGAGAAGTCAGCGAGCACGCCGAGCTTCGGCGGTCAATAGGCTGGACCACCTTCCTATCCCCTACTGCGACGCAGATGTCGGTTTCTCTGAACCGGAACCCATGCAGATGGGCAGATCCCGTCTTTCCCTGGAGGAGAAGCGGAGGCGGCATAACGAGGGTCTTTGCCTGTATTGCGGAGCTGCTGGGCACATCGCAGCACAGTGTCCCGTAAAAGCCAGAACCCGTCAGTAGGTAAGGGGTTACTGATGGGTGGGATCACATTGGCTAAATCCTCTCTTGCAGCTACACTACTCACTGTCAAGTTGCAGTGGTCCTCAGTCACCTATGACTGTCAGGCTTTAATTGACTCTGGTGCCGAGAGCAATTTTTTAGATTCTGATCTCGCTTACAGACTTAAACTTCCGGTGATTGCCCTCTCACAGCCCATTGCTGTTCAAACTCTCAATGGCCTGTCTCTTCCTTCCATCACTCACTCTACGGGTCCAGTTAGACTCATCACTTCTGGTAATCACATTGAGACTTCATTTTCTTTTAACTGACACTCCCGTTACTCCAGTAGTCCTTGGGCACCCCTGGCTTGTACTTCATAACCCTCACTTTAATTGGAGTCAGAATTCCATTCTCTCTTGGAGTGAGGGTTGTCATGCTGCTTGTCTGTTGTCTGTTTGTCCTTCTGTGTCTTGTTCTGTGTTTCAGGATGAGCATATGGATCTGTCAAATGTGCCCAGTGAGTACCGCGACCTGAAGGGAGTGTTCAGTAAGTCTCGGGCTGCTTCTCTACCTCCGCATCGTCCCTATGACTGTGCTATAGAGTTATTACCAGGTACGTCTCCGCCCAAGGGCAAACTTTATTCGCTTTCCGCCCCGGAGAGGGAGGCCATGGAGAAATATATTTCTGATTCTCTAGCAGCCAAGATCATTCGCCCTTCTTCTTCGCCGGCGGGGGCGGGGTTTTTTTTCGTGAAAAAGAAGGATGGGTCTCTTCGTCCCTGTATCGACTATCGAGGGCTGAATAACATCACGGTGAAGAATACATATCCTTTGCCGTTGATGTCTTCTGCCTTTGAGCGTCTGCAGGGGGCATCCTTTTTCACGAAATTAGACCTTCGTAACGCGTATCATTTGGTTCGCATAAGGGAGGGGGATGAATGGAAGACTGCTTTTAATACCCCCAGGGGGCACTTTGAATATCGCGTTCTTCCTTTTGGGCTTTCCAACGCTCCCGCAGTCTTCCAGGCACTCGTCAATGACGTGTTGAGAGATATGCTAGATCAGTTCATTTATGTCTACCTGGATGACATACTAATATTTTCTCACTCTCTCCAGGAACATGTTCAGCATGTCAGGCGAGTGCTTCAGAGGCTGTTAGAGAATGGGCTTTATGTCAAGGCGGAGAAATGCGTTTTCCATGCACAATCTGTCCCCTTTTTGGGTTACATTGTGTCAGTCGAGGGGATGCGCATGGATCCGGACAAGATTCAGGCTGTGGTTGATTGGCCAACTCCAGATTCCCGCAAGGCCCTGCAGAGGTTTCTGGGCTTTGCCAATTTTTACCGGCGTTTTATTCGCAGTTTCAGCCAGCTAGCTGCCCCTTTGACCGCCTTAACCTCCATCAAGACTCTGTTCAGGTGGTCCAGCGCAGCGGAAGCTGCGTTTACCAAACTGAAAGGCTGCTTTGTTTCAGCTCCCATACTCATCGCCCCTGATCCTTCCCGGCAGTTTGTGGTGGAGGTTGACGCGTCAGAGGTGGGGGTTGGTGGCATCCTATCCCAGCGTTCTTCCTCGGACGACAAGATGCACCCGTGCGCGTATTTTTCTCACCGTTTGTCTCCCGCTGAATGCAACTATGATATTGGTAATAGAGAGCTGCTGGCAGTCAAGCTTGCCTTGGAGGAATGGCGTCATTGGTTAGAAGGTTCGGGGGTTCCTTTTATCGTCTGGACTGATCATAAGAATCTTGAGTACATCAAGTCCGCTAAAAGATTGAACTCTAGGCAGGCCCGGTGGGCTTTATTTTTCGGTCGTTTTGATTTTTCTTATCGACCAGGTTCCAAGAACATCAAGCCCGATGCATTGTCCCGTATTTTCGACCATTCTGATCGACCGTCTTTTTCCGAGCCCATTGTGCCACAGAAATTTTTTGTTTCTGCGGTCACTTGGGAGATTGAGTCGAAGGTCCGCACGGCCTCACAAGGGGTAACGCCTCCGTCCGGATGCCCACCGGGTCATTTGTTTGTGCCAGAGACTTTACGGTCCGATGTCATTCGATGGAGTCATTGTTCCAAGGTGGCTTGTCATCCTGGGCTGAGTCATACCATGTTTCTTATTAAACAACGGTTCTGGTGGCCGTCTATGGCTCGTGACATACGATGTTTTGTTTTGGCTTGCTCTGTTTGTGCCGTTTCTAAGACTTCTAATCGACCCTCTGCTGGACTCCTTCAGCCGCTGTCGGTTCCGTCGAGACCCTGGTCCCACATTTCGCTAGATTTCGTCACAGGTCTCCCAGCCTCAAGTGGGAACACGGTGGTTTTGACCATGGTGGACCGGTTCTCGAAGGCTGCTCATTTCATCCCTCTGCCTAAATTACCGTCTGCCAGAGAGACAGCGGTTGCTGTCATTGACCACATTTTTCGCATTCATGGTCTCCCGACAGCCGTGGTCTCTGTCAGGGGGCCTCAGTTTGTCTCTAAATTTTGGAGTGAGTTTTGTCGTTTGTTAGGGGCGACTGTTAGTCTTTCTTCTGGGTATCATCCCCAGAGTAATGGTCAGACAGAGAGAGCCAACCAGGACTTAGAACGTATGTTGCGATGTGTGGTCTCTCAGAATCCGTCCTCTTGGAGCCAGCAGCTCTCATGGGTTGAGTACGCACATAACTCATTACCAGTATCTGGCACGAGCCTGTCTCCGTTTGAGTGTAGCTTAGGGTACCAGCCACCAATTTTTTCCAGTCTGGAATCCGAAGTCGCGGTTCCCTCTGCCCACGCATTTGTCCAGAGGTGTCGACGCACCTGGAGCAGGGCCAGACAGACCCTCCTCCAGGTGGGGGCACGCACCAAGGGCAAGGCTGATCGCCACCGGTCAAGGCCTCCCGTCTATGTCGTCGGTCAAGAAGTGTGGCTTTCATCTAAGAACATTCCTCTCCGTACCGTTTGTAACAAACTTGCCCCTAAATTCATTGGCCCGTTTACTGTCACCAAGATCATTAGTCCGGTGGCGGTCCGCCTCAAACTTCCTCCAGCGTACAGGAGGATTCATTCCATCTTTCATGTTTCCAAATTAAAACCTGTTTTTCATGCTACCATTAATCCGCAAACCCCGGTTCCCCCACCGCCGCGACTCGTAGATGGGGAACCTGTTTATTCGGTCAAGCGTATTCTGGACTCTAGGCGGAGTGGACGCGGATTCCAGTACTTGGTGGACTGGGAGGGTTACGGTCCTGAGGAGAGGAGTTGGGTGCCTGCTAGAGACATATTGGATCACTCTCTTATCGATGATTACAATCGTCAGGTAAGTTCATCTGGGAACGCCAGGAGGCGTTCTTAGGGGAAGGGGTACTGTCACGGTTCATGGATCTGTGTGCTCATTCTGTGTCCGTCTGTGTGGGTGGACCCGCTCGTTGTGCTTGTCAGCGTTTCCTAGTTACCGTGCACCTGACGAGGTAATCAGAACGGTTACAGGTGTAGCTCGTCTGCACTGCCTATATCTGGCTGGCGTTTCTGTGGTGCGTTGTCAGATCGTTATTGCTCTTGTGGTGTCTTACTCTCTGTGTCAGTCTTCCAGGTCCCGAGGCTGTTCTTGCCTGGTCGCTGTTCAGTATTCCTGAAGGGTGCGGACTGGACTGTATTCTCTGCCCGAGCTGGAGACTCTGCACTGACGGGTTTACTGCACCTGCCACTGCCTGGGTTATCTGCACCTCCACTGTGTTTTGGAGTCTGCACCTGCAATGCCAGCTTATCTTCACCTCCACTGTGTTTTGGAGTCTGCACCTGCACTGCCAGCTTATCTTCACCTCCACTGTGTTTTGGAGTTGTCAAATAAAGACTGTCTATTTTCACTCGCAATTGGATCTCAAGCTTCTGTACCGTGACACTTTCATTGGAGCAAGAGCATTCGCCAAATGAGATGATCGGAGTTCGGAGGTACCAATCCGGACCGGGTTTGTTCAGATTGTTCAAGCCCTGACTACACCAGCTGTTTTGCGTTGCTCACCGAGGATTCTCCCAAATTCTCCCCATGGCCACTTCAGGTTTGTACACTTAATTTGAGTTTGCAGCTTTAATAGTGGTTATTTATTATTATTATTTAAGCCTATTTATTTATTTTACGTTGCAGTAAGGGAAAAAATTAATAATCAGAAAACATGCCCATGTCTGCTTTTATTTTCATGCAGTTGTATCAATAAACAAATGATCCAATCTTTCACGTGCATCTTTAAAATCATATTTAATTATGAGTGAAGTGGGGGCTAGGGTTGGGTATCGTTTGTTTTTTTTCCGATACCGGTGCCAAATCGATACTTTTAAAACGGTACCGGTGCCTAAACGGTGCCTGAACCGATTCTTATAAATAACAAAAATTACCAATTAATAATAGGATTGGCCATTAGCACTAAACACATGGGCCCGGTTTCACAGACACACAGACAGGGCTTAGATTAACCCTAGACTACACCTCTCTTTATCAAAAATGTGATTATTCACTTTTTCTAAATCTTCATCTTTCTCTTTATCTTTCTCTCCTTCCCTTGCTAGCTTGTACTTATTTGAACAATGCCTGAGACTTGGTGTTAGGGGCACTTACTCTGCCTGTTTGCCTCTTCAAGATGAATCGCTTTATGTATTCCCCAATTGTAAGTCGCTTTGGATAAAAGCATCTGCAAAATGACTAAATGTAAATGTAAACCAGGATTAGATCATAGTTCAATTATGACATTTAAGTAATTTTTATAAACACGCTCAGAAAAAAAAAAAAACATTACTGGTGTGCATCTTGAGACAAAACAAATGCACTGATATATTTTAGGATCAGTCAGTGCAAGTTTATTTCAGTTAAAACAGCTAAGAGTTACATTTTAGTCTAGCACTAGGTTCAAGCCTGGTCTGTGAAACCGGGGGGTGATGTGTTTTTCGTTCATACTGGACACTATAAGGCCCCCCTCGCACAGAAAACCCACAGATCCAGTCATAGAAGTAGCGAACTCTTGATGCCTCAGAGATATGGATAAGTAAACAGAAGATATAAACGTTTTGAATGATAAAATAAATACAATAAACACTCGACTACGACAATGCATAGTTTATCTGTGTTATTCAAGCCATCTCTGGTATTTTCATTATAATTAAGTATATTTATAATCCATTGCTAATCGATTTATTAGTAGGTTATGGAGTAGTAGTAGCTTAGCTAGTTAACGGAAGGTCGTCAGAGCAAGTGTAATTACTGCATTCACGCGCTTCTCAGATACTCTCATTCCCTGAGTTGTGCTTTTAAGTCAGAATGTGAAAACAGCACACTCACGTTACTACAAAGATTTGTTGGACTTGAATTATTAGAGCTTTCCGAATTTAGTTCATGTGTATTTTCTCAGTCGGGAAATAATTTTGCACGTGTGGTGCCGGTGATGATGCTTCTTACGTCCGTTTCGGAGAAACAAAGGACAAATATTTAAACAGATCACTTAGGCATGGCACCGAAATGAGGCACCGAAATCTGCGTTCTGATTCGGTTCGGTACGTACCGGTGCCATGTTGGTACCGGGTTTCGGTACCCAACCCTAGTGGGGGTGGCACGGCAGGGTTTTGCCTAGAGCGGCAGTTGAGTTTGTGCATTCGTTTTCTTTCTCAACCGTTCACATTTAGGCCTACAAGAAAAAACCTGGATACTGGCCGGGATGGCCATTTTTGCGTAATTTTGTGTGTATTTGGCCACTTAAGCTCAACAAAAAATTAGGACAAATAACTTGATATGATACTCTCTATATAGGCGGCTTTGGATGTGACTGAGCACTCAGCAACAGCCTCTGGAGCGCGTGAGTAAAAAGACCTGCAAATTATAAATTTTTGTGACGATGCAACGATGACCCGATCAAGCAAGTGACAATTCTGTCAACTGTCCCGAGATGCGAGTGAAAGTCTTGGATCAGCGACAGCGTGCAGCAGCTTGTTGTAGTGCAGATGAGATTTGCTGATGTGAAGCCGCTTTGAGAGAGTGAAAGAAAGAAGACGTGGTCCAGCTGAATCACTCACGTGTTTTCAGATGACTGATTTAATCTGATAGTTTTTTGTGGATTCATTTACTCATCTAACCTGCATGCTATATTCAATAAATGTTTGCAGGAATTTTCCTCATTATAAACTCATTATAAACTCGAAAGCTGCGGGAATGAGTAAAATCAACTATGCAATATACACACAATCCCCCACAAAATTCTGGACAGGATTAATTATACTATATTACAGAGATTTGTGGAAAAAAATTCCATTATTAATTTTTTTCCCAGGCCTGGAAATTGCGGTTTCAAAATGTCATTGCTTTTTCATGTACTAAACCTAATAAAAGCAACTGATGCACGCTGTTAATCACTTAAAATGGCTCACCAATGTGATCACGCGAATGCTCCGTTACCTCTCCCTCCTCTAATCACATGCCGGATCCGTCACCCCGCGTTGTTCCGGGAACTCAAAATGTACAAATTAAGCACTGCCTATATATATATATATTTGTGTGTGTGTATATATATATATATACACATATACATTTTTGTGTATACATATATATATATATATATATATATATATATATATATAATTCTTATTTACATTATTAATATTCACATTTTCCCCCAGTTTTATTCAAACAATTATGAACATTTTTGCATTTAGATACTTTGCCTGATGAATGTTAAAAACAAATGAACAAACAATAAATCTGGATCTACGCGTGTCTGCCATGCAAATCAACTGTTCCTGCTCATCTCCAGACTGGATCTCTTCTCTCCACTTTCCCTAATTGCAGATTAAATTATTAGATCTGTCAGCATTAATGTTTTTATACTTAGATTTTTTGAAGGGGATCAAACTGTAACACTGTGTGGTCCCAACCAAATGTGACGCGACGTGATAAAAGTATCTTTTCCATGTGTTGCTGGTCTCTCTTGGCTGTTACGAGGCAGGTCTCGAACCCTCGATATCTTACATGAGAGGCAGATGCACTGGCCGCGAGGCCAAGTGACATCAGTCCATCGGTGAGGTTTACTTGCAAACCATCTACTCGCTGGCCTCTTTTACCCATGTAATTTTTGTCCTAACCACCCGCGATAGAGACACGTGACAATAAGGGACAAGGAATTCTACTTTAAAAAAGGCGTTTATTTTCTGTGACGTCGCGGCAGGAACTCCATACAAAATATGACAGTGATAAACTCTGGTAATGATTATGTTTTTTATTCAATGTTAAAAGTGTCTAATGTGAGTTTGAATATTATTTTGCGTGAGGTTTATAGACATAGTGAAAGAACAATAGATATTTTCAACTCGGACCTTGAAAATAAAGTAATGCAAACTTACGTTAAAACTGTGAACTCACTGCGAACATAATATATATAATATATATACTGTTGCTACATAGTACTTGCTGTTACATAGTGTCTACACTGGACGCGAGTCACGCGACAAAGCATTGACAATCATTTGAACTTTGTGTCAGACTCAGCACGTCATAAATAGAATGCGGCAGCAGTTTACTGCCGGGGATTTGTCGCGCCGCGTGCATCCAGCATCACTGATTATAATGCATTTATTTGAATTTTCATGCCACATTATTTGAAATTAGTGTGGGCCAAAAAAAAATGTATCCGACCCGCCTATTGAGGATCCCTGTTTTAGACTTTCATGAAGACCCTAAAGAATCATACCAACTTGTGGAAAATGGGCATCTGATTTCCCATTTAAGCCAGTTGGAGTGGTAGCCCCGGCACACATAGCCATAGGCCACTAGCGTTAAGCTGGTCGGTGTGGTAGCCCAGTTACAAATAGATAGTAATACATGCGGTTCACAGCAGCAGTACATATGTCTTGGCGATAGATCTGCTTTGTAGAGGGTGTCTTGTTCTATCCTGTCTGTTCATCTTCATGTGTTTGGATATTAGGGATGTGCATCAGCAATCGAGTACTCGATTACTCGGCCGTGACGGCGATGATCGTGGGAACGATGATTCTGCGGCCTCGTGCCTACGGCCGAATCACAGCCGTGACGATACACTACCATATCTCAGGCCTACAAGTGTGATATTGCGTTTATACAACAGTTCAACGAAACGAGTATGTAAATCATTTAGAAACAACAACGGAGTATCTTTAAAAGCAATCTTTTGTACAGAACTACTGTCTTCCACCACGGATTCAAATCTAAAGTTGACAGTTTAACAGCTGAGCCCAAGCCTCCATTATTAATTCCAAAAAGTCACTTTAGAAATACTAACGAAGGAACATCGAGTTGCTTCATTGAAATGTATTGTATTACTGTAGTAAAAGCTTGCTGTATTATGTAAAATAAGCATTATGAGAGAGAAATTGACTGAGCGACTGTGATTACCTGCATCTGATACAGGCATCTCATTCTCAAGATTCAAGAGTTTTATTCATCACATACACAATTATACAGAATATAACTGGAGCGCTGACTCATAAAAACAGTCTGTTGTCGCCATCCAAAGGCAGAACAATGTAACTAAAATCAAAATCATGAACACACGCACCATGCTTCAGTACTAAACACTATTGGATACTATTATTATTTATATAAAATACTAATAATTGAATAATCATATTTAATAAACAACAACCGCCATCATAAAAGTTGCTAGGCAATTCAGTCAACCATAAGAAAAGGCACCGTGATATACAGCATTGAATTTACATAAATATGATACACTTTTGTTAAAACTATTTGCTTTGGAACAAATAATAGTTTAATGAGACCAAAGACTGGCCGTTAGATTTACCCAACAAGAATTATATCTTGTGTTTAACCACTATATAGACATTAGAGCCAGCGGTAAATTCTAGAAGATGTGGCCACGGTGAGGCACTCTATGCGGGTGTAATGAGCGCTGGACTGCCACTGAACCGCTGGAGATCCTGTCAACGAAAACGTTGAAGCAATTTTTCAAATAGAGACCTTATCTTTTTTAACAAACCGCATCTTTTAAGTCCAAGTAAGCACATCCTCACCCAAAAAATCCATAAAACTGCATTCTGTGACACAAAATATTATTATTTTTAAATTATAGTGGATTTGGGCCTCTGCCATCACACTAGATCGACAAAACATAGATAGACCCGGCTAGAACAAGAGGAGTGATACAACATTGTGAAAGGGCGTTCCTGTAGCGATACCAGTACAATATCTCACGGTTCTCAACAAATCAGATTTGAGAACCAGAACAAACTGTTGTATAAATCTATATATTTTAGTCTTGATGATTTAAGAAGGCTAAATGGATCAAACATAGGCTATAATTAACTCACTGTCTGCCGCTGGTCGTTACTTAAAAAAAAAAAAAACTTGAATTTAACAAACAAAACATTTGTCCAAACATATTTCTAAATTAGGGCTGTGCGATATGACGATATGTATCGGATGGACGAAATAAAAAGTATATCGTTTCATATTATGTTCTATCGTTTATTTCGTGTTGTCGCAAAATACATTGTTTACGGTAATACCTTTTCATTATTTGAGTGACTGAGATCTTTATATGCCGCCCACCATGGGGCGTGAAGGGGAGACAGAAGCAGGTGGAGAACGACCAGCCAGGACAAAATGAGGAGCTTGTTCCTAAACGAGGGACTACATCTGTGGCATGGTCACGCGTTTTTAAGCACTGCAGTTTTAAAACAACCAATTTTAAGCCATTGAAACTCAAACAACAGACCTATATGCGTGCGCCGTCTCTTTCTGTGTGAGAGGAGCGCGCTTTAAATTTTTTGCCGACTTTGAACAATTACATAAACACACTTATATGCATCAGAATCCCCGTCTTTGCAAGTATCCTCATAAACACAGCGATTTAGGTCTTAAGAGAGAGAAAACGCATATGTATTAGTAACTTAGCTCTATATTGGAATCGGACTTCGGTCTTAAAGGGGAAGCTGTCCAAAATTCGTTCTGTCTGCCATTCATGTTAATCATAGCACACTGCTAGAAAATCTCTCACTGCTCTTGACCAAATCACTTTTGTAAATTTTATGAGAATAAATAAAAAATAACAATAATAATGATATATTTATAATTTGTATAGAATCTATACATAATACACGTGTTAATTATATCTATCATAGATAGACAGATATAATTAGCACAGTGAAGACTAATTAATTTACACAGTGTATGTAGTGTTTCTTATTTATTGTATTTTTTTGTCCTATTGCTTATTGTTTCTTATTCTTATTTCATCACTGACTGTTTATTTATCTTCAGTGAGGTAGAGTTTTTTTCTCTCTCTCTTTAGGCTTGTATTAGTTTGATATTGACATTGGTGACAAGGATTATGAAAATTATATGGTATCAAAGATTTGAATATAATAAAAAAACTTTTTAAAATAAAACAAATCACTATATTGTTATCGTGATATAACATTTTTCATATCGTGATATAAGATTTTGGTCATATCGCCAACCCCTATTCTAAATTAACTTAAATAAAATAAAAATAAACAACCATTTTGCCATTAAAAACAAAACAGCTATTTTAATGGCTGCAACATTGGGGAAGAGAGAGAGAAAAAAAAGACAAGGGCTCCAGTCATACTCGGGCCGGGAATTCTGATGAACTGCCAGACAAGGGCCGGACTAGGGCCTATATTTGAGGCCTTTGCAGGGCTCAACCCAAAAGCATGTGCAAATTATACATTCCATCATCTGTTACCACGTTATAATGATTTTGGTGTGGTGGCCCGCCGCGGCAGAACGAATGTAGCGGAAACACTGCATTATCACATGACAGCTGATTAGTTCTCTCTTTTATTGGTAAGAAATGAGCTCGCTGCTTAACATTCAACTACTTGGCTAGTGCTTGTGGTAGCAGTTGTAGTGCACTTCAGAAATCCTCCACCTTCCCCAGCTCGACCTGTATAGATCTGCTACGGAGTGATCATGTATGCTATTGGAGTTATTTCATGTCAAATGTGCTGCAGCAGTATTTCTTACATGCTCACAGCAGCATGTTGTGGATGTATTGGCAGTATCAAGTCTCGGTTCTTGCCCTGCTGCAGCAGCGTAGCGGATGTATTCCGCCAAGAACAAACACAAAATTTGCCTGTGCACCTTACACATTACATGAATGATTTGTACTTCTCATTTGTTAGGAACATACTTTTTTGACATTTTTGTCAGTGACAAAACATAATGTTGATTTTTAATGTCTTATTTGTTACCATTTTGAGTTTTATTCCAAATTAAATTGTTATTACAATAAATGATAAGTCAGGTAGAATAAAAAAAATCATTATTTATTTGAGAATTTTAAATGATTTGTCATGCAATTTTTTAAACTATATTTTAAAATATACTTAACTGGTTCTGTTTACTTTTCTGGGCTTAACTTGTTTGCTCAAAAGTGTGCTTAATGCATTGAGGGCCAGGTGATAATGTTCTGGAATGTGAGGGTTATACATGCTACATGAAATATGTGATTTTCGTAAAATTTCATTTTTTTTTTTAAAATGTTTAAGTACGATTGGGTTTGACTTGCATTGAGATTATTTAGCCTTGAAAATAATCAGTGTCTTTTTTTCCATTTCAGAAAGCTAATAGACAGGTAAGGTCATTTTATAATGTATATGATGTAATTGATGCCATCCAAAATGGGAATAGAGACTTTGAGATGGACTCTGATACAAATGATAAAAAGTAATATAAAGATATCTGTGAACTGGAAAAGAAAAATGACCACACATTTATGTTGGCCCATCTGATGATTGTGTGAACATCATGCCAACAAAACCAGGCCATTCAAGAACACAGACCATGCACGGTAACAGGTATAGCTGTCAGATAAAGGATTTTATCGGTCTCTGATGAGGATATCACTAATAATGCAGTCTCCCACAGGGTTCGTACACATTTTTACCAACAAATTTCCATGACTTTTCCATGACTTTTCCATGACTTTTGTGACAATTTCCATGACCTAATTTCACATTATTTTACAATAAGAATAAAAATCTGTTCAAATTATCATAGCATTTTAACTAAAATGAATGACTATTAATACTATTGTTTGCTTTTTTGTTTTAGTACAAGCTTAAACTGCGCCAGATGTGAAGGTCCTTGCAGTCCGAAATTTCACATGCAAAAACGCATACAAACATTTCTGACTCGGTGTGTAAGGACCTTTACTCCACACAGAGAACATATCACTATTATCATTTATTTAACTCAGTTAAACGCAGGGCCAGAATTTCGTTTTGCAATATATATATATATATATATATATATATATATATATATATATATATATATACAGGGCCCTATGAAATCCGTTTTAATTTTTCCCAAATTCCATTTTATTTTTTTCTAAATTCATTTTTTACCGTTTCAATTTTTCTAGATTCCGTTTTTTTCCGTTTTCATTTTATAGACTCCTTTTTAATGATCAAATTAAAATGTATTTATCAAAAAGCATGTCTAATTAATTAAAATCATGAAACTTATACAATTTAATTTATTAAAAGTGTAACAAAAATGACATGTTTATGGCCGTATGAAATGTTATATTTTTTTCTAACCTTATGTTTTATTGTTGCCAAATTCTGTTTTAGCTCATCTGATTATTTGAATGCATACAAAAAATTTTTTTACTCTTACAGTAGCCTTATGAATTGTTATTTTTCCTCAGAAATTCTGTGTTGTGTATTTAAATTTGACTGGTTATCAGATTAAGGCATGAAACATCGATTTAATTTATATTTTAATGAATGAAAATTAAACATTTACATGTTGAAAAATAAAGGGGATTTAGCCTACTATTAAAAATAAAATATTTTGTGATTATGTCTTAATAAAATAAAGTTGTATTATTTTTCAACACTAGTAGTAGACGTGTTTTTAAAGTAGAACTAAATTCACAGTTTCATTGTTTGTAGGGACAAACAGATGCAGATAATTAAAACATGCACATTTCTTCTCTTTCTCTGTCACTCTTAAAATGGGCATATTTGAGAAACAAGTCGAGTAGTTTGCTTCACTGAATATAATTGTCGGTCATTTAACATTTCTTTCGTAAAACAGTTGACTAAACATCTTACCTCGCTCTATTTTATTAATCTGACGCTTCGTCGCGCGCTCAGCATCTGTGAACGCTAAACTCCGCCTACTTTGATTTGATTTGAATTCAATTACTTTGACATTGACGAGCGCTGTTTGCCCGCTGAGGCAGAGCAGACTTTTAAAGCTTTTTTTGTCATCCTAACAAGAGCGCTGCGTAATCGAGGAAAGCAGATGCTCATGTAGGCCTATAATTATCTTTATTGAAGTGAGTTAGGTTTAAATCGCAATCATCAAGCATTAATTAATGATTTTTGTTGTTGCAATTTTACACATAATAATCCACGATGATCACAGTACACAAAACTGAAATTGCACGTCAAAATAACAGTCAATATTTTTTGAGACCCACCCCCCAAAAAATAAATTAGCCTACTTTCCACAAATCACGTTTTCAGGGGAGCCCATGTATTATTAAGGGGAGCCCCTAGCTCCCCGTAGTTCGCACCCTGCTCACCAGGATGGCCATTTTAACATCATTTTGTGTGTAATTTTGCCGCTTAAACGCAACAAGCTGCACTTTTAGAGCCCCATATTTCAGCCTCGACTTTTAGTTTATGGCTTCGGGACAATTTTCACATCAGACGCGGGCCGGGCATCGGGCTTGTTTTAGGATTCCTCCTTATTTTTGTATTTTAGAAATCCATCAATTATTATGGTGATGAAAAGGATTAGCCGCTCGTGGAAACAATACCGCGACTGACAAGAGCAGCTCGACCTGTCTAATAGCACACATTTGTCTAGGTTAAACGTTTAAACTAACATTGTGATATGCTTTTTTAAGTATTTTATATAGATTTAATTTTAGTCAAGTGGTGATTTAAGAAGGCTAAATTGATCAAACATAATAGCCAAACTCACTGTCTGCAGCTGGCCGATTGCTCAAAAGATACTTTAAAAACAAAAACTTGAATTTAATAAACAAATAAATTTTCCAAACATATTTCTAAATTAACTTAATAAAGAAACGAAATACGCTTTGCCATTAAAAACGAAACTGAACTATTTTAATGGCTAGAACAGCAGCTGTGTAATGGGGAAGAGAGAAAGAAAGACATGGGCTCCAGTCGGACTCAGGAAGGTAATTCTGATCATCTGCTGGACAAGGATTGGACTGGGGCGTATGTTTGAGGCCCGTGCAGGATTCTACTGAGCTTGTTTGGTACCAAAGTCAATTTGGTGCTCGCAAGGCGGCTTTATACGGACGCCATTTGGATATGACTGAGTGCAGCGGAAACCGCCTCTGGAGCGCGCTAGTACAGAACGGCTTAAAAAGACGTACAAACAAATAATAGGCTACATTTTAGTGACAATGCAACAATGACCCGATTAGGCAGGTGACAATTCTGTCAACTGTACCAAAATGCCAGAGAAAGACTTGTATCGCACCGTGCAGCTCTTTAGTGCAGACGAGATGCGCTGATTACGTGTTTTAAGAGAAAGTCAAAGAGAGAAAACACAGCTGATGAATCCGTTTTCAAATGACCGATTTGATATTCTGTGTGGATCTATTTACTCTTCAGCCTACAAGCTATAGGCTATTGAATAAATGTGTGAATATCCATCATTTTAAATTCGAAAGCTGCGGGAAAGAGTAGAAATATGCGATATAGCCCATGCGCAATCCCGTACCGAAATTCAGGACCCGAATAAACATAATTGTATTATACAAAGATTTGTAAAATAGATTTCCATGACTTTTCCAAAACTTTCTGGGTTTATTCATTTTTCCAAAACTTTTCCAGGCCTGGAAAATGCGGTTTTAAAATTCCATGACTTTTCCAGGTTTTTCATGACCGTACGAACCCTGCTCCCATCATACACCACTGGCGTACTTCTAAAGTTTTCCTGTTTTCCTGTAGCTCAACTGGTAGAGCATGGCGTTAGCAACGCCAAGATCATGGGTTCGATTCCCAGGGAAAGCAAGAGCTGATAAAATGTAGAAACCGTAACTTGAATGCAATGTAAGTCGCTTTGGATAAAAGCGTCTGCTAAATGCATAAATGTAAATGTAAATGTAAAGGTTTGTGTCAAAAGATATGATCAAGGCTCATGGCAGGTAATACCAGTAATGCCAGTAAATAGTTTTGATTTAACATAGTTTTATAATAAATATAATATTCATAAAAACATGTCTTGTCTGATTATTATTATTGTGTGATTATTTGTATATGGATATATAGGTTGTTGTTATGGGGCTACATAAGCAGTATTCCCTGCAAATGAACCCTTAGATCTTTTTAGATTTGTTCAGACAGTTTGTTAAATCACTGAAATTCTGCTACCCCAAAGGCCCAACATTGTAATATTACAACATTTCACTAAAAGCATACTAAAATATAAAAAATGTTAAAACTAATTTATTTCAGCAGAGGTTCTCCCACAACAACATAAATGATTAAATAATTTTTTCACAGCTTTTTTCTAAATTTGGGTCTTTCAGGTTTAACAACGTCATGTACATTACCATGCCAATCCCTCCGAGAGTTGTCATTACAGAAATATAACTGTTTGTTTTCTTAGTTTTGGTAAAGTTTAGCAGGGCTCAACTATAAGGGCTGGCCCATTGGTCTGAAGCCAGTGTAAGAGAGTGAGAGCTTGAAGGTCAATCATTAGAAGCATTAGTATGAACGTGTTGAAAACGACATGGCAATTTTTTCGCAAAGGTGTCAGGCTTTAATGTAGTTACATTACAGCTGTAATTATTTCCAAATTTTTGCTAATTTTATTTTTGTAAACAAAAGTTTTAATGAATAGAACTTATTTTTTGGCAAGCTCACTGAAATGCTGGCAGGGCAGTAACATACTTTCCAAGAAACATCTTTTTACAAAAATATTATTGTGAAGTAAACTGATGTAAACCTTTGACGAATTTCTGTGTCCGTCATAGAGGACAGGCGGGGTAATCCATTTCTTTCATGATCATGAACCAGGTTCTCTGGTATAGCTTTAACTTTTGAGAACATTCCTGAAAGACAAAAAAGTTAAGCATGTTTTAAGTTCAAAGGAGATTTGTAGGTTGCCATTATACTTAACATGTGATGCTGAATTAGAGGAATTCTACAGTTTTATGGGAATTTTCCAGTTTCAAATTACTTGTAAGATTTATTGACTATAAGTGTTATTTTATCTGAAAACATATCTTTCCATTATGGACAATTAGTTAGTTTACCTGAAGACATATCTTACCATTAAGGACAATTAGAACCTTCTTCCACTGTGTATTTCCAACTTTGGGTGTCTGACAGAAGAGTATTTTGTGCTTGTCACACACAAAAATGCGGTCCAAGACAAACTTGTCCACAGTTGTGTGGGTGAGGTTCCACATAGATGAATTTCTGCAAACAGTTGATAAGAGCTCCAGACGTTTCTCATTCACTGACTGCCAGTCTATGGGCTCCACCACAGAGGGACCAACTGAGGACTAACACCCACAACACAATTGACACACATGCACATATACATGACAGACAAAAACACACAATATATAACAAAAAAATTAATTAAAGTTGCTTTTAAATAAAGCAAATAAGTGAACCCTTAATGGCAAACTGTCTTACCAGTATATTTGGCTGTGATGCTCCCTTGTCCGGCCACTGGATGGAATTATGTTTCGTCGTAACAGATGTAAAGGTCCAAACAAACATCTCTCTCCTCTCCGCATTGTCTAGAAATGTATTGAAGGGAACTCTCAGAGTTGAAGGGAGTTTCTTATGGCCAGTGAATATAAATGCACAAGTTGTGGGATATTTAAAATGACAAATACAACATAGCAGGGGTGCAAATCTGGCTTGACAGGCGGGGGGACCAAAGCTGAGTACTGGGTGTAGGGGTGGAAGAAAAAATCAATTATCCAGTGCAATGGAGCTGTATTCTACTTGCTACCAATTAAACACAAACACACACACAACATTGGTAAAGTACAAACTTGCATAATGTTTCATCGTTAAAGTGAAATACAGTAGCAATTGCAGAGTTCGTTGCACAGGATATGCACTGTGAGAAATGTGCACTGCTTTATAGTGTGCGGTATCATTCCGGTAGGGGTGTAAAGGTATGCGTACCAAACCGAAACGGTTCATCCCAAAGTGATCATCCCATTCTTTTTTGGAGTGAACAGGGCACGTGCGTGCCATTATGTAGTCGTTTGGAATGCATTTGGCAAAGGGAGAGATGTAATTTCCTCATTATATGTAGCTGGGATGTTCCCGTGACAGAGCAGCACAAAAAAATATACATTGTGGTTACCATGATTTGTGGTTACCATGTTTTTTTTGGTTTTATTTGTTTTTTTTAGCATGGTGAATTTGGTAAAGGACGCTTGGTTAAGACTGTTGGGTAAGGAAGATGACTTGATTTGACTAGGGTGACCATATGTCCTCTTTTCCCCGGACATGTCCTCTTTTTGGACCTAAAAAAGGCATGTCTGGGTGGGATTCCTAAATCGACCAAAATGTCCCGGATTGGGCTTTTGCTTTCTACAGTCGCCATTCATTGTTTGCGTTTTTGTATCACAGTCCTGCACGGGAGTGTTTTCTTGATCCTGCTCTTGCTCCTGCAAACATTCTAATATTGAATAGAATTTTCACGCATCAGGGAGTCGCTATCAATATGCGGAGCATTTAAATAAATAAAAAACGCTTTTGATGCAGCTCATGTTGTCTCCAGCTAGGTAACTAGCTATGATATAGCTGGAGAATATTTTCAGGCGCTGCATAATATCATTACGCCTGCTGCACCCATGGTATGACAACAAAGTTCCTTAATTATTACGCCGGAATGAGAGTATAGTTCCTAGCCATATCGGCCTATAAAATCACAACTTTTCATTTTCCGTCAGTCTTAGTACACGATGTAACTACAGCAGTCAAGTTTTAAATAGGAAAAATATAAAAAATCTTTAGTTTTGAGTGAGATGCTAGCGATCTAATCAGATTCAATGATCTATGCTAAGCTACGCCAAAAGTGCTACTGCCAGACCCGGAGATCGGCTGAATTGATTTGAAAATGGTAAAACTCAACTGTTTAACTCTTGGGGAGTTGGAAAATGAGCCTATTTTCAAAAATAGTGGAGTGTTCCCTTAAGTTGAGTTTTTTACCCATACATTAGAATGTGTCCTGTTTAAGTTTATATTTTTCTGAACAAAAAATAACTATTATCATGCACTTTTTACCATGTTTGACAGAAGACACGCACTAAAATGTCATTCAATGGAACAATATTTATATACCAAAAAATCTTGTTAGGTATATTTAAAACTTGAATCACTTGATGACATATTAAAAGACTATATTTAAGCATCACAGTGCAGCACTCAAATATCAAATTAACTTAAATTTTTTTATCTTTATACTTTGCTAATGTCCTTCAAACCACTATGTTTTCCAATTTGCCAGCAATATATTTTTTGTAAGGAAGTGAAAATCATTAAAATATAGTATGATCATATATTCTCATTTGTATTTTAAAAAGTACAGGTAAAAATAAGTATATTGTTTCATTTTTCCATAAATATATGTGTTACACTGAATGACCATGGTTTGTTACTCTGAATGACGATTTGCCAAAAAGAGCGATAGCATTGCCATTGTTCTCATAACTGAAATATTTTTAGTATTAATCAGTGTCATTAAATTAGTTTGAATAATAATCCTGAGTAAATGACTGCAGAAACAGATGCTGAAATATAAGCATTTTCCTGATGCTCCCCTTCCATGCTTTCTTAGCTTGTCACTTTGTTTCTGACTTGCTCTGCCTCAAAAATTCCTGCTTGCAGCCACATTTATTAATACTTTCTGTTTGCAAACATAAATTACAATATAGCTGCGAGCAGCAATTACCGGGGTTCAAGCAGTTAAGGCATTTAAGGACAGAAGGAAAAATGTTTTGTTAACATGGCTGTAACCACCTAAATTAATGATTAAAAATCGCATTTTGGGCAAATGCAGGTAATTTACCAAAATAATATTATGATTTTTAATAGTTATGACTGTTATAGCGCCACCTATGGTCCGATCTCCATGAAACTATTTATGATTGTTAAGAGTCATCAGTCACATGTTTTAACCAAGTTTCGTAAAGTTTTGAGATTTCATTTAGGTTTTATAGGCTTTTGGGTATATGTGGCCATGCCCCTTTTGTAAATTACCCCGTTATAGATAACCAAAGGACACAATTCAACATTTTTATGATAACTATTGATCTAGAGAGTCCAGAGAATTGTTCTGTAGTGGTTTGATCAAGATTTAACAAAAACAAACTAGGACTAGTTTGCAAAAGTACGTTTTTAACATATTTATGAATATTTAATGAACGATTTGATGGACAGCATTAGTCCCAGAGGCAAAGTTGCTCAGAATGAGGAGATCTATTATATGATATGAAGATCACGTGTTTGTGTGAATATATGAACATGTTCTACAATTTGAGGTTATTTTCTATACAAATCTTGTTTTGGAAGGTTTACTGTTATAGTGCCACCTATGATCCGATCTCCATGAAACTTGTATTGCTTGTTAAGAGTCAACTGATACATGTTTTAACCAAGTTTCGTAAAGTTTTGAGTTTTTGTTTAGGTTTTATAGGCTTTTGGATATATTTGGCCACGCCCTTATTCTAAATGAACCTGTTATAGCTAACCAAAGGGAAAAAAATCTACATTTTTTTTGATAATTATTGATCTAGAGATTCCAGAGAATTGCTCTGCAATGGTTTGCTCGAGATTGAATGAAAAAAAAAAAACTAGGACTAGTTTGAAAAGTTGAATTTTAACAGTATTGAGAAAATGTAATGAACTATTTGATTCACTTTGTTTGCCTGAAGTGAAGTGCCTTGAAAATTTTATAATTGTGTTTCATATAAAAATACATTAAATAAGTCCTGGAGCAATCCAGAAAAGTAATGGGTCGAAAGTCACTTGTCTCATGAGTTTATATTTCAAATCTGAAGGAGATACCACGAAATAAATTATTTTCCTGAGACTATATATAGCCCCCCTCCACTACCAAGTTTGAGGAAAAATATTTATTTACCAAATGTATTGAAGAGTTCTACAAACTATTAAACTATTTTAGTCATTATACATACCACTGCATGTTTTTCAATTATAAAAGTATTATAGACAGAATCTTAGACATCATATAAGTGATTTATTTGACCACTAAAAAATACAATGAGAATAATTTGAGTAATAAAAAGAAAGAAAATAAATAGCTTTGTATGAATTATCAGCCACACAGATACTAATCATATAGATACAGCCACATTCCTCACAAAACACACATACAGGTGCATCTCAATAAATTAGAATGTTGTGGAAATGTTAATTTATTTCAATAATTCAACTCAAATTGTGAAACTTGTGTAACTTGTAAAAATCTTCATGGTTTTGTAGCATACAGTGTTACACACAGAATGAGACCACCCCCCACATTTGTTTATTTGAATCTGGCGCGCTCTCGCGAGGGCTGTGACGCACGCGGTGACGTACCTTTTTGTTTTTTTTACATTTTTAATATATGTGTACAGGTGCATCTCAATAAATTAGAATGTCGTGGAAAAGTTAATTTATTTCAGTAATTCAACTCAAATTGTGAAACTCGTGTATTAAATAAATTGAATGCACACAGACTGAAGTAGTTTATGTCTTTGGTTCTTTTAATTGTGATGATTTTGGCTCACGTTTAACGGCCCACCAATTCACTATTTGAACAAATTAGAATAAGACCAATATTTTGTATTTTTTTTTGTGAATTGTATAATTTACTGGATATGTACTCAATACTTGGTAGGGGCTCTTTTTGCTTTAATTACTGCCTCAATTCGGCGTGGCATGGAGGTGACCAGTTTGTGGCACTGCTGAGGTGGTATGGAAGCCCAGGTTTCTTTGACAGTGGCCTTCAGCTCGTCTGCATTTTTTGGTCTCTTGTTTCTCATTTTCCTCTTGACAATACTTGATTCTCTTGATTCTCTATGGGGTTCAGGTCTGGTGAGTTTGCTGGCCAGTTAAGCACACCAACAACCATGGTCATTTAACCCATTTTTGGTGCTTGCAGGCAGTGTGGGCAAGAAAATGAAATCAACATCTTTAAAAAGCTGGTCAGCAGAAGGAAGCATGAAGTGATCCAAAATTTCTTGGTAAACGGGTGCAGTGACGTTGGTTTTCAAAAAAACACAATGGACCAACACCAGCAGATGACATTGCACCCCAAATCATCACAGACTGTGGAAACTTAGCACTGGACTTCAAGCAACTTGGGCTATGAGCTTCTCCATCCTTCCTCTAGACTCTAGGACCTATAGTTTCCAAATGAAATACAAAACTTGCTCTCATCTGAAAAGTGAATTGGTGGGTTTTTGTTCAATGTGAGCCAAAATCATCACAATTAAAAGAACCAAAGACTTAAAATACTTTATTCTGTGTGCATTGAATTTATTTAATAGACGAGTTTCACAATTTGAGTTGAATTACTGAAATAAATTAACTTTTCCACGACATTCTAATTTATTGAGATGCACCTGTACACATATATTAAAAATGTAAAAAACTAAAACAAAGGTACGTCACCGCGTGCGTCACAGCCCTCGCGAGAGCGCGCCAGATTCAAATAAACAAATGTGGGGGGTGGTCTCATTCTGTGTGTAACACTGTATGCTACAAAACCATGAAGATTTTTACAACCAAGACGAAGTTTTTTGAGCGTGAGCTATTCCAAAACGGATACAAAAAATAACTATCCCTGAAGAAAGGAGACGTAAACAAAGGAATATCCGTCCATATAACAATGTTATTGCTTCATTGGACTAAAGTACATGATGGGATGTGGTTCCATGGCTCCTTACCTCTCTAACTAAACCAGGATTTACAGCAGTGGATGTGTTTGTGACTCAATATTACATGAAGCTGGTATGTACTGCTTTTTTATTATGGATGGTTTGATGTTACTGCTTACATAAATGTAGCAAATACATTCCTTATAAGCTTTCCATCAAAAACAGTGATCTATCGTCGATGCTTGAGGCTTAGACATTCAGAATGATATATAGTTTGTCAAGATTAGTTTTGTCCCGTTTCATTTAATCTATTTGTAAACAATGACATGTGCAAACAAAGAGCGTTCAGTGCGATGGCGTCCTCGTGCATCTTAACAGGTTGATTACAGAAATGTGGCAAAACATCTCTGGAGAGAACCTCAGATTATTAAATTCGAAAATGCTTTCCCTATTTGGATCAACATAGGCTACATTTGTGAACGCACATTTTCTGCAATGTCGTGTGTCGCTTCCGTGCGCGTCTTACAGACTGCAACTTCATTGTGCTGTTACTCCTTTCGAGCATAACTTCACAAAATTGGTCAGCTCCCGACAGCATCAGGGGTTTATTTATTTCAATAGCTTAAATGTAATCGTTTAGATATCATAATATTTAGGCTATAAATAATATTATAAATCTGGTTGGTTTGTATTGATGACGTAATATGTAAATGACATGCGTGCAGCCCGTGAGATTTGCACTTGGATCATAGTGCAGCCCGGTGGAAAAAAAAGGATGAGAACCACTGATAGAGTCCACAAGTAGAGTCCACAGAATATTACTGCAGTGGTATGGTTATGATCTGACGAAAAACCTAGGACTAGTTTGCAAAAGTAGGTTTTTAACATTTGATTGACAGCAATGGTCCTTGAGGCCAAGTTCCTCATTATGAGGAGATCTATCAAATGATATGCATACTGCGTGGATGCGTGAAAAACCACGTGATTACAGAACCATAAAACTCGACAGCACCAACTAGTGGCCGATTTATTTTAAAATTCTTACAGACCTTTAGGGCCATGTGTCGAACATGCCCACCGAGTTTAGCTCTGATCCACCTCAGTTAACCTTGTCTAATAGGTGCTTTAACTTCTTTGGTCAATGGTGGCCATGCGTTTTGAGATACACGAATGTCCTCGTAAACACTTGTGTCCCTTTGGAAAAAACATTGCATACTAATTTTCAAGTCGATTGGACCAACTGTTAAGTAGTTATCATCATTTTTATGTTTTTTTTATTTTATTTATTTTATAGCGCCAACAAGTGGCTGAGTTTTTGTTCAGGTGTTCCATACGAATAACCTCATTTCATGTAGACGCGACGTAAATAAGAAATGATCTGTGCAGCATAGAGAACTTCATTAATTATAAAGTAAGTTTGTGAGATCACGATGAACTAAGATGAATGACAGCCTTTTATTTATTAGAAAGGGAGCCGAGCTGGCAAATGAGTCGGTAATGAGCAATTTTTCCAAACAAATTTTTTTTAATGAATTTTTATTTTCACATTCTCCTTTAAAATACCTTCAAAATGATATATAATTTGTTGGAATCAGACAAAAAATGACAGAGCAAATTATGAGTTTGAAGGCGATAGAGTCAGCAGAGTTGCTTCTGAGAAATATCGAGTTTAAGTTTTCTGAAGATTCCAAAGCAAAATCATCAAGCAATGTTGCATATTTTCCTCCTAATATTTTCTTTAAAATAATTACTATATAATTGTTAATATCGCAATTTTTTTACGTTGTTATTAAAAACAAGAACAAAAACGCAAATAAACAGTAGTTTAATCAAGAGCAACGAGTGATTCAATTTACTTTAATGTTTAATTAACATTGAAACAGCCCGTTTCCTCCACTGAATAATATAAAAAAAGGTTATTGCAACTTTTTAATCTCACAATTATAATTTTTTTACACAGAATCGTGAGATATAAACTCACAATTGCTAGTTATAAAGTCAGAATAACGATTTATAAAGGCAGAATTGCAAGTTTATCTCACAACTATTAGGCTAGTTTTTAACAGGCAATTGCGAGTTTATATCTCACAATTCTGAGAAAAAAAGTCATAATTGTGAGATATAAACTAGTAATTCTGAGAAAAAAAGTCAGAATTGTGAGTTTATATCGACTTTGTTTCGCAATTGCGAGTTTATATCACGCATTATGAGAAAAAAAAAATCAGAATTGTGAGATAAAAAGACGCAATAACCTTTTATATTTTTTAATCAGCGGCGGAAACGGGCTTCCATACTATTAGGCCTACCTAATGCCCGGATTAAATATAATGTTACACATCAGACTTTCCCCCAACCATTAACTAAAAGTTCATGTAAGAAAATATTATGCATGTGTGAATGTTGTCAAGCCATATTTCCCAATAATATACTTTATAGGGATATTGCTTGCTCTCGGAAAGGCACGTCTATGTGTACGCGCTTTGCAAATGTCAGTCAGCGGTGCAATCCTTTTGTTTTCATCAGCATGGGTTTAAAAATCACATTTCACTGGTTTGGACTCATGTCATGCAGAATTCGATATAAATATTCACAAAGCTGGAATGCTGTGCTTTGCAACAATAGACATACTCGTAGTGAGCAGCAGCAGTCATCCAGAAGTGAGCAGAGAAAACGGTTCTCCTCAGAAAACGTATAAATAAAGTTCATTTTAGATGTTTAATTACTATTTGGAGCATTGGGATCGCTAGAAGAGGGTTTAATTAACTCAATTTTGTGAAAACCTCAAATTCGACCAAAACTGAAAAGTTTCACTTTTTTTTGTCTGTAACTATAGCTTAATGTTTTGTTGAATAACTTTAATATGTTAATTTACACTTTATTCGATTTTCTGTAACCTATTTAGAAAATGTAGTCAATATTTGCATCATTAATGATTTATCTTATCCACCCGCAAATAATCAGAATGCATTTTTTATTACCCAACCCAGCCAACCCCGCGGATCATCCGCAGCGCACGTGGATATAACCGCCATCCGCGCATCACTAATGTCCACAGAATATTTCTGCAGTGGTTTGGTTCCGATCGGGCAAAAAACCTAGGACTAGTTCGCAAAAGTAGGTTTTTGTTGTGGAAAAACCGTGCGTCGTAGAGAAAAATCTGTGCTGACCCAAGATCCTTGTGTAAAGTTTTTGAATCTACGATTAATGGTGTATGAGCTACGACCAAAAATTTCTGCAATGTTAGTTTTTTTGCGCTGTAGCGCCCCCGTTAGGCCGATGGTGGCGAGCCTTCGTATCTGAATAGCGGTGAGGACTACTACGATCTGACCAAGTTTCAGCTCTTTAGGCCTTACGGGTTGGGCTGCAAGATCAGTTTTACCGTAGAATATTAATAATAATAAAAAAATCCTTACAATTACAATAGGGTATCAATGCTTGGTGCTTGAACCTCTAATTATCAGGATGAGTATTTGGGGTGGAGAATCCCCTCAGTGATCTCTCTTGAACTACTGACATACTGTAGTGAGGGGGTCTCTCTGCCCAGAATTATTGGCAAGCTGTTATTCCATCAATTACAATCCTTAATACATTTCTCTTTTTCTGGCTAAAGGCATGTTCACACCAAGTATAAAGATAAAGATATAAAGAAAAAAAAAAGCTATTAAAAAAGTGAGGAAAAAACTCTTCTGTATAAAAGAATAGCAGATTCCACAGCACAACTAACGATAACTGCACAGAGAAACTATATAGTTGGAATCTCTTTTATATTGTTGGATATTAAAAAAATGTTTTCCAGCTGATGAATGATAAAAGCATTGACAGCCAATTAGAATTCATTCAACTTTAAAGAGCTCAAGCATTTAAAGTGGCAGACAACAAATCTGCAGCACATGCTTAGAATGAACAGTGCTATTGTTCATCGGTGTGGAGGCTAACATAGTTACTGTTGTACAGAGGTGTAAAGAGTACCGGAAAACCATACTTGAGTAAAAGTACAGATACCTTGCAGTGAAAATTACTCCATTACAAGTTACAAGTCACCAATTCCAAGCATACTCACCGGACATGTCACCCATTGAGCACGTTTGGGATGCTCTGGATCGGCGTATACAACAGCGTGTTCCAGTTCCTGTACTGGCAGCAACTTCGCACAGCCATTGAAGAGGAGTGGACCAACATTCCACAGGCATCAATTAACAACGTGATCATTAACAACACCCCCCGCCCGATTCATTAAAACTGCACATTTTAGAGTGGCCTTTTATCGTGGCCAGCCTAAGGCAAACCTGTGCATTAATCATGCTGTCTAATCAGCATCTTGATATGTCACACCTGTGAGGTGGATGGATTATCTCGGCAAAGGGGAAGTTCTCACTAACACAAATTTAGACAGATTTGTGAACAATATTTGAGAGAAATAGGCCTTTTGTGTACATAGAAAAAGTCTTAGATCTTTGAGTTCAGCTCCTGAAAAATAGGGGCCAAAACAAAAGTGTTGCGTTTATAATTTTGTTCAGTATATATATATTTCACTCATGACAACTCTCGGAAGATTTTAGCATGGCGATGGATATGACAATATTAATGTATTTTGTCTTGGTGGAATAGATCTGCTACATTGCTGCTGAATTGCTGCTGCTGTTGATTATAGCTTGGCATTATAGATTATTGCTGCTGCTGCAAGCAAGTACAGGAACTTGCTACTGCCAATGCTTATGGCGATACGGTGCCGTAAGACATACTGCTGTTGCACAAATAGCATATAAAATAATGTTTTCTTTGCTCACAAAAAGTATTCTCGTAGCTTTGTAAAATTACGGTTAAACCCCTGATGTCACATGGACTATTTTACCGATGTCCTTGCTACGTTTCTGGACCTGGAAACATTAAAGTTGTGTTGCTGTCTATGAAGGGTCAGAGAGCTCTCGGATAGCATAGAAAATATCTTAACCTGTGTTCCGAAGATGAATGAAGGTCTTGCGGGTTTGGAACAACATGAGGGTAATTAATGTAATTAATGACACGATTTTAATTTTTGGGTATCTATCCCTTTTAAAACGCCATCAGCCTGCACCATCTAGAGTTTCACGAAATAACTTTGCAGTAAAACTATGGTTGATATTGTTTTTGCTGTGGTTAAACCTTGGTTAAATTTAGAAAGAGTACAAATAATCATGAATTGAACTGAATGCTCCTCTTTTAAAAGTAACTTTGGATAAAAGCATCTGATAAATGTAAATGTATTTATATAGTTAATGTGTTAAATCAAATCACTTTTATTGTCACATCACCACAGCACAAGTGCCTTGGTGAGTGAAATTCTTACGAGCATGCTCCAGACAGTGCAAAAAAATAAAAAAAATTACATATTTACAGACTGTACAGAAGACAATGTGCAAAATACACATACATATACTCAGTACACATAGTGTACTATAAAGACATACTTAGTTATCAACTACACATTATACACCGTATGGGCACATCTACATTATGTACACTATCTATACATTATGTAGTCTATACATAGTAATAATGTGAAGGTGCAACAGATTATAAATTAACAGCAGATTGGTTGAGCAGCAGATAGTTGTGCAAAGGTGCAACAGATTATTCATATGCAGTGTCGTGGATGTGCATTGTATGGTGTCCAGTGATAGCAGATAGGTTGTGTTAGTGCAGTGTGTGCATGTAGTCCAGTTGAACTGTGTTAAAGTGCAGTGCATGGCATGTTGTGTGAGTGGGAGTGTGATGTAGGTGAGTTATTTCTGACTGTTCATTAGCCTGATATCCTGAGGGAAAAAGCTATCCCTCAGTCGGCTAGTGCGGGATCGGATGCTGCTGAAACGTCGCCCTGAGGGCAACAGAGAGAGCAGTCTGTGGGACGGGTGGCTGGAGTCTTTGATAATCCTCCGGGCTTTCCTTGTACACCGCCTGGTGTAGATATCCTGGAGGGAGGGAAGCTCACCGCCAACAATGTGGCGGGCAGTTCGCACGACCCTTTGCAGAGCCCTGCGGTTGCCAGCGGTGCTGTTTCCAAACCAGGCGGTGATGCAGCCGGTCAGGATGCTCTCCACAGTGCAGGTGTAGAAGGATCTGAGGATGCTGGGGCTCGTTCCAAACTTCCTCAGCCGTCTCAGGAAGAAGAGACGCTGATGTGCCTTCTTCAGCACTGCATCTGTGTGAGCAGACCATGTGAGATCCTCGGTGATGTGAACGCCGAGGAACTTAAAGCTGTTTACCCGCTCCACAGGTGTCTTGTCGATGGTGATGGGTGTGTGTTCTCTGCTCTGTCTCCTGTAATCCACCACCAGCTCCTTGGTCTTGTCGATGTTGAGTGAGAGGTGGTTCTCCTGACACCATTTAGTCAGGGTACTCACCTCCTCTCTGTAGGCCGTCTCATCGTTGTCGGTAATCAGGCCTATCACCGTTGTGTCATCAGCAAATTTGACGATGACATTGGAGCTGTGTGTTGCTGTACAGGGGATAAAGGGAATAAAAGGGAATAAACTGTGTGTGTACAGGGAGTACAGGAGTGGGCTGAGGACGCAGCCCTGCGGTGCACCAGTGTTGAGGGTCAGGGGAGATGATGTGTTGTTGCCCATTCTGACCACCTGACTTCTGCCTGTCAGGAAGTCCAGGATCCAGCTGCACAGAGATCTGTTCAGTCCTAGAATCTGGAGCTTCGCAACCAGTGTGGCAGGCACTATGGTGTTAAATGCCGAATTATAATCCACGAACAGCATCCTCACATAGGTGTTCTTATTTTCCAGGTGGGAGAGAGCAGTGTGCAGGGTGAAGGCAATAGCATCGTCTGTGGAACGGTTACTGCGGTATGCAAATTGTAGTGGGTCCAGTGAAGCAGGCAGCACAGAGCAGATGTGTTCTCTGACGAGCTTCTCAAAACACTTGCTGAAGATGGGGGTCAGAGCAACGGCCCTCCAGTCATTCAAGCATGTGATTTTATTTTTCTTCGGTATGGGCACAATGGTTGATTTTTTTGAAGCATGCGGGAACCACAGACAGAGAGAGGGACAGATTGAAAATGTCTGTAAAAACCCCGGCTAGCTGGAAAGTGCATGCTTTGAGCGCACGGCCTGGTATGCCATCTGGGCCTACGGCTTTACAGATGTTCACCCATTTGAAGGATCGGGTTACATCCGCGACAGAAAGCGTGAGTGGACTCACCTCTTCTGCAGCAGCCGCGGGAGCGCTCTCTGTGTGGGCGGTGTTATCTGCCTCGAAACGAGCATAAAAGGTGTTGAGCTCGTCCAGTAGAGAGGCGGCAATGTTCACAGTAGCTGGTTTATTCCCTTTAAAGCCTGTGATGTTGTTGATGCCCTGCCACATGCTTCTTGGATTATTGTTGTTGAAATGTTCTTCAACTTTGTTTTTATATGTTCGTTTGGCTGCTTTGATGGATCTCCTGAGATCGTAACTGGCTTGTTTCCGATCGTCAGTGTTTCCGGATTTAAAGGCAGATGTCCGTGCTGACAAGGCTGATCGAACATCGCTGTTAATCCACGGTTTTTGGTTGGGGTAGATACGGATTGTTTTGGTCGGAACTACATCATCTATACACTTCCTGATAAAACACGTGACCGTATCTGAATACGCCTCTATGTCGTCATCAGACGCTGCCCGGAACATGTCCCAGTCCACGTGATCAAAACAGTCCTGTAGTATAGCGTCCGATTGGTCCGACCAGACTGTCCTGAGGGCGGGTGCTTCACGTTTCAGTTTCTGCCTATAAGCATGCAGAAGCAGAACAGAAGAGTGATCCGATTTGCCGAAAGGTGGGCGGGGGAGGGACTTGTATGCGTCCCGGAAGGGGGAGTAACAATGGTCGAGTGTACGATCTCCACGCGTGTTGATGGTGACGTGTTGAAAGTATTTTGGAGCTATTGTTCTGAAGTTGGCTTTATTAAAGTCCCCCGTGATAATAAAAGCTGCATCTGGGTGCGTGGTTTCCTGCTCACTTATATTCCTGTACAGTTCCTTGAGTGCCTGGTCTGTGTTGGCTTGGGGGGGGATATAAACAGCCGTGATTATGATCGCTGTAAATTCCCTCTGTAGCCAGAATGGTCGACACAGAAGCATATGAAATTCCAGATCAGGGGAGCAGAAGGATTTAATAGAGTGTATGTTCCTTTCATTACACCATGAGTTGTTGATATAGAAACAAACACCTCCACCTCTGCTTTTCCCTGTGAGCTCCTTTGTTCTATCCGAGCGGTGCACGGAGAAGCCCGTGAGCTTGATGGCTGAGTCTGGAACCATAGCAGACATCCAGGTTTCTGTGAGGCAAATAACGCAGCAGTCCCTTGTTTCTCGTTGGTATGAGATGCGCACCCGCAATTCACAGAGTTTGTTATCCAGTGACTGAACGTTGGCCAGTAAAATGGTTGGAAGAGGATGTCGGAAAGCGTCTCAGTCTGACGAGAACGCCAGCTCTTTTTCCTCTTTTTCGGCGTCGGCGGCGTTTCCTCAATTGCGCGACCCAGACGAAAGTCCGGTTTGCGTTGCGCGACGGAGGAACCAATGTTCAAAAGCGTGTCTCTATCGTAGACAGTTATACTAACAACATCTAACACGTAAAACAACAAAAAAACAAATAAAACATACGAAAAACTGCAAAGTTTTCCTGGAGCACACAACACGGCTGCCATCCTCGGCGCCATCTTGAACATCTTTTTTTAATTGAAAATATGAATACAATTTCAACTGTTATTGAGAGTGGTGTGTATTGCTTTAATTTCTTATTGTTTGGAATTACATTTTGGGTAGTGAGAGGAATTGATTATGAACCATGACCGACTATGGGCTGTCAGCAAACATTTATTATAAACCAGCAGACTACTGTCAAAAAAGTGGCGGCATACTCTCCCATATGGAAACATCGCCCCTGATAATGGTGCTTCATGGGGGGTTAGGGGTGTGCCCGAAGCATGAATCCGTATTCAGAAAGGCACGGAAAACAAATAGCAATTGCTAATGGTTGCCTGTTACATTACAGTACATACAATTTCATAAACATAAACAGAGTAAGGAGAGATGACTGAGAATGATGGCGAATTCGCAGATCCTGAGCACCACTGACAATCTAATCTTGTAAAATGTGTGTAAAGTACTGCCGCTCCATAGTATAAACAGAGTACGTGCGAACGAGAATGTCGAAAGTGAAACTAAAAAGCGATCGTGCATTCAAAATCAGTTCAATACCAGGCATAATAGCGGCTCCCTCATGCAGGGGAGCTACTGTAATTTTATATACAGTAGAATTACCCAATGATATAACTGCGAGAGAAAGTATTGAAATATATATTTTCCACCCATCTCTCATTTATTCCCTTTAGGGGTTCCATCATTTTCTTTCCGAACATGGTATTGGGATGCGGCGGATTGGGGGGGGGGGGGGGGGGGGGGGGGGGTTCATGGGGTGGGATCACGATGCCAGCTGAACATCGTGATGTCTATCAGCCATTGGCGATGGATGATGGCATCGTCTATCGGCCCAACCTTAATGGAGTATTTTGTGTTTTCCGTGCCTATGCTTTTTGACCTTTATAAAAACTGATTGAATGCTTTAAACTGGCAAAATTGAAAAACATGCATAGTAGGGATGAGCGAGTACAGCATTATCTGTATCTGTATCTGTATCTGTTAACCATATGAATTATCTGTATCTGTATCTGTACTCGGACTGGGCGGGGCCTAACCCGGAAGTGGGCGGGATTTAACCTGGAAGTGGGTCGGGTTGTCTTGAAATGGGCGGGGCTTTAACCGGTATGTTATTTTAAGCATGCAATTGATATGGGTTGATCAGAAATTGTTATATTTATTGCTGATTAGAAAACTATTTACATGACAGCATCAGCATTAAGCTTCAGATCAATGGTTTTGATCACGATAACAAACGAACTATATACAGAACAAGTTTTGCAACAATGAATACAACACATGCGGTTGCAATTATGAAGTAAAATGTAATGAACAAGAGTTTTCATCTCAACATAACTTTCTTTTTTTAACTTTTAATTTTTTATGATCATAATATATTTTTTTTGGTTCTTTTTTTTTTTTTTAAAGGTATGTGTGTGTGTGTGTGTGTAGCTAATTAATTTGTAATATAGTTTTATACTACTTCCATTTTTTTTTTATGAAATACAGCAAGAAAGTGTCAGACACTCTCTTGGTTTAAAAGGTTTAAAAAAGAAAATTAAATCTCCGACAGGCAGAGACGCGAGTCGCATTCCAAGCCCACGTCTGAACAAACCCCACGTTTACCAAAACTTACTGGTTAATAAGTAAGTACTACAAACCAAAGAAAAAACAAACCTGAAGCTGAAGAAACCCTAAACGACGGAAAAAAACCCGCGAACCTGAGTGACTGAGGGAGAGACAGAGAGAGAGCGCGCTGTTCTCTTCTCAGTGTTCTGTGTGTGAGTGAGCAGAGCGGGACACAGCAACACAATAGGGCCCGTTCACATATCGCGCCTAAAAACGCATGGAAAACGCTAGGCGCGCTGCTTTCTCCTTTTTTCCAAAGCGCTCGGGCGGTTGCGCTCCGGAGGCGTTTGTCGTTGCTAAGCAACCATCAGCTGCGCTCTCCGTTACAAGAAGGTATGCGCTTGCGGCATTCTGAAAAGTTGAGATGTTTTTATCTCGATGCGGCGCGGACGCGCCTGGAAAAAACGACCGCGTCGCTTCCATTATGAGCGCGCATACCGCGCTTCTACATTTGAAATAACGAACTTGAGCGCGCAAAAGACGCGATATGTGAGCGGCCCCTAAACCTTTGTGTGTAGGAGAGGGGCGCTGTGACTAGCCTATCACAGAACGCAGACACAGTCAGCTACCCAATGAGAATTTTATTCAATCCGAGCACAGATATTGACTCGTATTACTCGTATGATACTCGTACTCGGCAAAAGTGCTTTATCCGTACCGAACTCGTTTCAGGGTTAATTAATCTGGATAAACGATTATTATTTGCTGTTTTAAACTTCTAAACACTTTAAACCAATATCTCTACATAGTATGATGTGATAAACATTATTCTGAAGCTGACGTTAACACGAACATAATTAACACAGCAAATCTGCACACGAACAGGCTATTTAGAAGGGGTCATTATTATTTGCTGTTGTATGCATTAAAATTAACATAATTAACACAGCATCTGTATTTTCAACTACAGTATATTAGCTATGATAATACATTTGCCGCACATCCTTTGGTTTACTGTTACATTATATTATCATACTATCTGTACTGCTCACCAACTCTGTGACGCAAAATTTTAAGTAAAGTGAAGTGACCTGTGGCCAAGTATGGTGACCCATACTCGGAATTTGTGCTCTGCATTTAACCCATTCAAGTGCACACACGCAGTAGTGAACACACACGCAGTAGTGAACACACATGCAGTAGTGAACACACACACATCGTGAACACACACCCGGAGCAGTGGGCAGCCCGGGGGAGCAGTTGAGGGTTTGGTGCCTTGCTCAAGGGTCTCACCTCATGAAAATAGGAAAAGACAGATTCAATTTAGATTTTTGATTGTGATACTCCAAATTAGGGGTCGACCGATATGTGTTTTTCAGGGCCGATGCCGATACCGATTATTACAGATCAAGTAGACCGATAACCGATATTTTGAACCGATATACGTGTCTGGTGTAAAAATGAAAATGAATGCCAAAATTAATAATAACAAGAGCTCTGACAAAAAACGTTCTTTAAATGCTTTTAAACATGTCTTTAATTCTGAAAACTGTAAATAACAACAACATTAAATAAACAGTAATATTAATAATAACATAAGTGCAGGGATCACCCAGAAGCATTCTGTAAACGCGAAGCACCCGCCCTCAGGACAATCCAATGCTGGTCGGACCAATCGAATGCTATACTACAGGACTGTTTTGATCACGTGGACTGGGACATGTTCCGGGCAGCGTCTGATGACGACATAGAGGCCTATTCAGATTCTGTAATGTGTTTTATCAGGATATAGAAGACGTAGTTCCGACAAAGACGTAGTTCCGACAAAGACAATCCGCATCTACTAGAGATCGACCGATATGGGTTTTTCTATAGCCGATGCCGATGTTTAAAGGTCAGGGTCAGCCGATGGCCGATATGTGCTGCAGGTTTTTTGGCCGATTTTTAGGGCCGATATCTTGAAGTTTTCCCCTTCATTTGCATGCTAAAATACCACACTAATAACAAGTGGATGCACAACATTTCTAAATTCAACATAATTTATTGAACACTGACTTCAACTATCTCTGAACTCTTAATTTTGTGCACTGCACGGTATTCAAATTAAATATTTATCCAAATAAATAAATAAACTGACCAAGTATTAAATATATAAAACAGGTAATAAAAAAAAAACTTTCAATCATTTACATAAAAAGTTTAGAGCATTTATAAAGCAGAATTTTTCTAGTTTGTTTGAACATAAATGTAAACTTAAATATACATTTAAATAAAATAAATACAACTTTATAAATAAAAATCAATTAAACTGAAAAATATAAAAAATAAAATATATAAAAAATTAAAAAATAAATAATAGTAGTGCTGCAAACACACTAGCAACCAGCAACATTTGTGTTTGGTATAAATGACACAGAACATCTAAAGTGCATTCTAACTTTCTGCATTTTTATATAAAACAAAGTATATATCCTCAATTAACCAACAGTGAATGCACTTGACTTAGCAGCATCAAAAATATATTTTAATGCAAATAACATAGCAGCAAACCCCTCATTTTTGAGTGAAGGAGATTGTGTAAACATTACAGAACAATATAAAGGAATGTGCTTTAATTTGAACTCAATTGCAGTCCCTGAGTCTTCCTCACTGAAAGTTCTCAGTACTCCCAGTTTAAGAACGGCAGGTTATCATGCAGGAAACACAACTGTTCTGCATGTTCTTTCTCAGCTGTATACGTTAACTTAAGACATAACCATCTGTGTTTACCAGAATACTTGCCAAAACGGGTATATTAACAACTTTGTGTACAGTGCTCAGCGTAAATGAGTACACCCCCTTTGAAAAGTAACATTTTAAACAATATCTCAATGAACACAAAAACCATTTCCAAAATGTTGACAAGACTAAGTTTTATATAACATCTGTTTAACTTATAACATGAAAGTAAGGTTAATAATATAACTTAGAGAACAACATTTTCAGTTATCTAAAGAAGTAGAAAGCCAAACTGGGGTGACTATTTCCCGTGACACAATACAGCGTACACTGCAGAGGAATGGCATGCATGGGTGCCGTCCACAAAAGAAGCCTCTCCTAAAGCCCAGGCACAAAAAAGCCCGCCTAGAGTTTGCCAGGGCCCATGCTGACAAAGATGAAGACTACTGGGACTCTATACTCTGGAGTGATGAGACCAAGATAAATGTTTTTGGAACTGATGGCTTCAAAACTGTATGGCGTCGCAAAGGTGAGGAATACAAAGAAAAATGCATGGTGCCTACAGTGAAACATGGTGGTGGCAGTGTCCTTATGTGGGGCTGCATGAGTGCTGCTGGTGTCGGGGAGGTGCATTTCATTGATGGCATCATGAATTCACAAATGTACTGCTCTATACTGAAAGAGAAGATGCTACCATCACTCTGTGCCCTTGGTCGTCGTGTACTTTTCCAACTTGACAATGATCCTAAACACACATCTAAGGCCACTGTTGGATTTCTGAAGAAGAACAGGGTGAAAGTGATTCAGTGGCCAAGTATGTCTCCTGATCTGAACCCAATCGAACACCTATGGGGAATTCTGAAGAGACAAGTTGAGCATCACTCTCCATCCAGCATCCAATCTCTAAAAGATGTCATTCTTGAAGAATGGAAAAAGATAGATCTGGCAAAATGTCGCCAACTTGTTCATTCCATGCCTAGAAGACTTGGTGCTGTCTTTAAAAATCATGGAGGCCATACAAAGTACTAGATTTAGTAGTTTTTGTTGTGGGGTGTACTCATTTTTGCATCACCCTAATTGGAGTAAAACTGAAAAATGTGTAATCTAAGTTATATTATTAACATTACTTTCATGTTATAAGTTAAACAGATGTTATATTAAACTTAGTCTTGTCAACATTTTGGAAATGGTTTTTGTGTTCATTGAGATATTGTTTAAAATTTTACTTTTCAAAGGGGGTGTACTCATTTACGCTGAGCACTGTATGTATCCATCCGTTGAGGCGTTGTCTGAAACGCGGTATCTGAATCGCTCCTCTCACTCTCTCTCTCTCTGCCTGCGCAGTGCTTCAGTGTGAGCGGCAGCGGAAGAGTGCAGAAGACGTGAGCCCGAGAGCTGTGCAATGGCCGGTGTAGACTGTAGATGATTCTCCCTTCTGATTGGCCGAGAGTCTACAGCATTTACATTTGCCGCAGACACTAGGCCAATCGGAAGGCCGAATGAGGCGCGTTTCGACCAATCACGTCGCTCTGGTGCCGCGAGCCCGCAACCAGAGCGACGTGATTGGTCGAAACGCGCCTCATTCGGCCTTCCGATTGACACATAGCTCTGGTTATTATAATATCATAATCGAGTCCCGAAACGCGTGCAAATGATAAACTTTCACTCTATGGTGGTTAAACGCATCAGTTAATCCGCAAATCACATGCGTGCCGAACTGTGGGGACTGGTCCGTACGGATCATTTACGATCCGTTTCACCCCTAACAAAAAACCTTTCACTAATGTGTTGTTTTTGTTGTTAACAGATTGCTTACAAGTTACAAACCAAATTTCTATAATCTAGTAATCACACACACAAAAAAAATCTTTGTCATGTTGCACAGCCTTGTTTGCAAGGACAGTGCTAACTCCTTAGTTATTTCTGACACCTGTGGAGTGTGTAAACAGCTTTAAGTTCCTAAAAAAAGACTAAAAGGTCTTGTTCACGAGTGAGGGAAGGATGGAACGGGAGATTGACAGACGGATCGGTGCAGCTTCTGCAGTAATGCGGTCGATGTACCGGTCTGTCGTGGTGAAGAAAGAGCTGAGCCGCAAGACGAAGCTCTCGATTTACCGTTCAATCTACGTTCCTACTCTCACCTATGGTCATGAGCTTTGGGTCATGACCGAAAGGACAAGATCCCGGATACAGGCGGGCGAAATGAGCTTTCTCCGTAGGGTGGCTGGGCGCTCCCTTAGAGATAGGGTGAGAAGCTCAGTCACTCGGGAGGAGCTCAGAGTAGAGCCGCTGCTCCTCCACATCGAGAGGGGTCAGCTGAGGTGGCTCGGGCATCTGTTCCGGATGCCTCCTGGACGCCTTCCCGGGAAGGTGTTTCGGGTGCGTCCCACCGGGACTATGTCTCCCGGCTGGCCTGGGAACGCCTCGGTGTCCCCCCGGAAGAGCTGGAGGAAGTGTCTAGGGAGAGGGAAGTCTGGGCATCTCTGCTTAGACTGCTGCCCTCGCGACCCGGCCCCGGATAAGCGGAAGAAGATGGATGGATGGATGGATTACGAGAATAAAGTCGTAATATTACGAGAATAATGTCGAAATGTTTCAACAATAAAGATTAAAGTTATAGCCTAATATTTTGGGAGTATAAGCCTTTTGCGCATGCAAATGGTCCAGATTGTGAGCACCGGGAGATATTCCAAAGTCTCATCTTTCAAAATCTATCAGTTTTATAGCGAAATACAAACAATATGTATTGCAATAATGTGGTTGTCACGCTCTAATATGGTGTGACAGATAGCTGTATTAGCTTCAGTTTAAGCAGCATGCGAGTCAATCATCTTTCCGATTACAATAAGAAACGTATTTTCATTATAAATTAGGCTAAACTGTTTTTTTTTCATGCCTTCTGATGTTCCTTCACTTTTATATCTTGCTATAAACTTGAAATAAAACCAAATTATAATTTGTATTTCATTATAAAACTGACATAATTTGAAAGCTGAGCTGTGTTATATTAAAAGCAACAAAGCACAAAATTTTTGCGATTGCTGGTTGGCTGGTGCGCTACAAATAATAAATGGAAGACGTTGAATATTATGTCCAATCATTTACTGTATTATACCATGAATAAAACAGTTTGTGAATAGTCATTTAATGTTTACAGCCTACCTCAGAAACGACAACAATTAATGTTATGTTAACAAAATTGAGTCCACTTCAACCTTTAGCACGTTATTGCTGTTTAATTAAATAGGCTACATGTGAGGGATGAAAGTTTGGACACCACAGATGTTTTTGTAGTAGGTGGTGGAATTTTCTAAATAATTTATATTAATTCACATTAATGCAGCGATCTGTCACGCCACTTTAAAGAGCTTAAAAAACACATTATTGTAATACACATTTGTGTTTCGCTATAAAACTGATTTTGAGAATAAAGACAAAATTACTATGATACAAACATGTTATATTGCGTGAAGTTAATGTAAAACAATCTGTGGCATCCAGGCTTATAGATGTCTTTGAAACTTGATCGATTTCATGAGACATTAATTTGTATTAAATTGTTCAGATTTTTTTTCCAATATGCATTCAAATATTTATTCATGTTTATTTTGTGCTGCAAATATTAAACAGGAACATTGATTCACATGCTGCTTGAACTGAAGCGAATGTAGTTACCTCACTACAAATAAAAGAGTTTCTTCCATCCCCACTGTTCAATGGACCTGTGCAGCAGCTGTTTTGTGGTCGCGCATTGGCTATTGTGAAAACACTGACGTAATCAGCTGTCATCATCTCGATTTAAATCCTAAATATCAAACATGTTTGATATGATCAGGGTGGCCCCGATTTGTGTGCGAGCAGATCGGTAGGTGCAAGGTTCGATCTGTGAACGCCTCTTATTACCAGATAATCCACACCGAACATCGGGACCGATCGAGGTGCTTGACAAGATTTTTCCTCCGATTCTCGGAGAGCTAAAACTCCTGTAGTGTGAGCCAGGCTTTAGGGGCTTCTCTTTTGGTGAAAGTTTTTAGACAGCTTTCAAAATGGCTGCCAGACAGTGTGAACACATGGATACCCATATCTCAGTGTGAAATGATCTGATTGACTTGAAATTGCAGGAGGTATGTAGTAACAAACACATCAATTGGAAGACAAGTAGGATAATACAAATTTGTTTTTAATATAATCTGAGCTTTAAAAATGAAAGTGTGCTTAATGGGCACAAGAGCTTAATAGGTACGTTTACCCTAGTTCACCCAAAATAAAAATTTGCCCATGTTTTACCCACCCTCAAGGCAACCTAGGTGTATATGACTTTCTTCATTCAGACGAATCCAATAGGAGTTATAATAGAAATTGTTCTTGCTCTTCCAAGCTTTTATAATGGCATGGGTGGGTGTTTTTGTTCAACGGTCCAAAATTAGTCAAATAAATCCATATTAAATATAATATAAATATATATATATATATATATATATATATATACAGTGCTCAGCGTAAATGAGTATACCCCCTTTGAAAAGTAAAATTTTAAACAATATCTCAATGAACACAAAAACCATTTCCAAAATGTTGAAAAGACTAAGTTTAATATAACATCTGTTTAACTTATAACATGAAAGTAAGGTTAATAATATAACTTAGATTACACATTTTTCAATTTTACTCAAATTAGGGTGATGCAAAAATGAGTGCACCCCACAACAAAAACTACTAAATCTAGTACTTTGTATGGCCTCCATGATTTTTAATGACAGCACCAAGTCTTTTAGGCATGGAATGAACAAGTTGGCGACATTTTGCCAGATCTATCTTTTTCCATTCTTCAAGAATGACCTCTTTTAGAGATTGGATGCTGGATGGAGAGTGATGCTCAACTTGTCTCTTCAGAATTCCCCATAGGTGTTTGATTGGGTTCAGATCAGGAGACATACTTGGTCACTGAATCACTTTCACCCTGTTCTAAAGTAAAGCTTTGCTGATCTTCTTGTAGCCTTCACCTTTCTTGTGTAAATAAATTATTTTCTTTCTCGGGTCTTGTGACATTTCTCTTCCATGTGGTGCCATTGCTGACAGCATGAAATGGGAAGGGGTTTTCTTTAAGTAACACCCTTTTATAGTCAACTGTTTGCTGAACATCTGTATAATGAATAATTAGACTCACCTGTGGTTGAATTCTTGTTAAATTAGACATTTGTAGTCTAAAATTTAGCTTTGCTCCAGAGATTTTCAGTGGGGTGTACTCATTTTTGCATCACCCTAATTTGAGTAAAACTGAAAATGTTGTTATATTATTATAAATTAAGTTATATTATTAACCTTACTTTCATGTTATAAGTTAAACAGATGTTATATAAAACTTAGTCTTGTCAACATTTTGGAAAATGTTTTTGTGTTCATTGAGATATTGTTTAAAATGTTACTTTTCAAAGGGGGTGTACTCATTTACGCTGAGCAATGTATATATATATATATTAAAATGTGCCTTACGGCTCCGGGGGGTGAACAAAGGCCTCCTGTAGCGAATCGATGGATTTTTTTTTACAAAAATGCATGTTTAAAACTATATAAACAGTTTTTTGTAACATCCGCTAACTGTCATTCACAAGAGACTGCCTTTCCGGCCGAATGACGTAGGACATAGGCGTAGCGCATGCGCGTTTGAGTCTCACAAAAACCAACATTTGTTCACAGGAGCAAAGGAAGCAAAGTTTCCTTACTTTACCAAAGCAAACCCAGTCTCCTCTTGGCCAATATCAAAATTTTTCTTTACAAATACTCGTTTTGTGATTCTAATTCGTGACCGGCATTTTGTTTTATTCTCTCTCAAACTCTCTGTCGTGCTTCTGCATTCATCACTAATCACCGCCATGTGCCGGAACGGCTTCCGCCTATGACAATTAGCAGAAGTGAAAGAAAGGTGTTTATATCATTTTAAATAGAGATGCACCGATTGCAATTTTCTTGGCCGATTCCGATTTCCGATTTTTTTGAAGTGTGACCTGCCGATACCAATTTTTGGGGATTACGATTTTCTTTCTAAGAACTATAATTGACAGCTTATACAAACAAAAATCTATGCAAATATCAACATTTTTTTTTTTAAATAATAAAATAAATTATCAAAAATTACAATTCCCCCAATCTGGACTAATATACTGATTTTCTCTCACTTTAACAACTCTCAAAATAAAGTGCTCTGTTACTGGAAAGAGGAAGATATAGTTAACTTAAAATGAGTTGCTGTATGTAAAAAAACTGATGTCATTTCCCACTGTTTATAAATGGTCCTTTCTTTCCCCTAACCTTATTAAATGTGTCATCTTTCACATCAAATTCTTCTTTTGTCCTTATGAATGGGCAATTTAATCAATTGACTCACTCGATTAATTCAAAAATGTAGATTCGTTCAGAAACGAAACACCGCTGTGTGTTGCTCAGAGACACACAACAGTTCTGCTATGGCTTTGATCGCAAATATTTTCGTCGGCGAAATTTAGCAAAAACAGTCAATATTTTGTCTACAATCAAAGTCATTTAATTTCAACCTCTTGTTTATTGAAATGCTACTGTATAAAATCTGTGTCACATTGCAATCGTGCTGATATTGTTATTTAGGGAAACATCATGGCCATCTAATGTTGCTTACCTAAATCGTATTTTGTAAATCTCTTTAATTTATTTTTCTACCGCAGTATGCATCTGACGTCAAGATGGCGCCGAGGATGGCAGCCGTGTTGCGTGCTCCGGGAAAACTTTGCAGTTTTTCGTATGTTTTATTTGTTTTTTTGTTGTTTTACGTGTTAGATGTTGTTAGTATAACTGTCTACGATAGAGACACGCTTTTGAACATTGGTTCCTCCGTCGCGCAACGCAAACCGGACTTTGGGTTTTTGAATGCCGGTGAATTGTTCACAGACACCGCATCAGAACCCTTTGTGTGGGTTGCGAAATTGAGGAGACGCTGCCGACGCCGAAAAAGAGGAAAAAGAGCTGGCGTTCTCGTCAGACTGAGACGCCGTGCTTTCGGACATCCTCTTCCAACCATTTTACTGGCCAACGTTCAGTCACTGGATAACAAACTCTGCGAACTGCGGGCGCGCATCTCATACCAACGAGAAACAAGGGACTGCTGTGTTATTTGCCTCACAGAAACCTGGATGTCTGCTATAGTTCCAGACTCAGCCATCGAGCTCACGGGCTTCTCCGTGCACCGCTCGGATAGAACAAAGGAGCTCACAGGGAAAAGCAGAGTTGGAGGTGTTTGTTTCTATATCAACAACTCATGGTGTAATGAAAGGAACATACACTCTATTAAATCCTTCTGCTCCCCTGATCTGGAATTTCATATGCTTCTGTGTCGACCATTCTGGCTACCGAGGGAATTTACAGCGATCATAATCACGGCTGTTTACATTCCTCCTCAAGCCAACACAGACCAGGCACTCAGGGAACTGTACAGGAATATAAGTGAGCAGGAAACCCAGATGCAGCTTTTGTTGTCACAGGGGACTTTAATAAAGCCAACTTCAGAACAATAGCTCCAAAATACTTTCAACACGTCACCATCAACACGCGTGGAGATCGTACACTCGACCACTGTTACTCCCCCTTCCGGGATGCATACAAGTCCCTCCCCCGCCCATCTTTCGGCAAATCGGATCACTCTTCCGTTCTGCTCCTGCCTGCTTATAGGCAGAAACTGAAACGTGAAGCACCCGCCCTCAGGACAGTCCAACGCTGGTCGGACCAATCGGACGCTATACTACAGGACTGTTTTGATCACGTGGACTGGAAAATGTTCCGGGCAGCGTCTGATGGCGACATAGAGGCGTATTCAGATACGGTCACGTGTTTCATCAGGAAGTGTATAGATGATGTAGTTCCGACCAAAACAATCCGTATCTACCCCAACCAAAAACCGTGGATTAACAGCGATGTTCGATCAGCCCTGTCAGCGCGGACATCTGCCTTTAAATCCGGAAACACTGACGATCGGAAACAAGCCAGTTACGATCTCAGGAGATCCATCAAAGCAGCCAAACGAACATATAAAAACAAAGTTGAAGAACATTTCAACAACAATAATCCAAGAAGCATGTGACAGGGCATTAACAACATCACAGGCTTTAAAGGGAATAAACCAGCTACTGTGAACATTGCCGCCTCTCTACCGGACGAGCTCAACACCTTTTATGCTCGGTTCGAGGCTGATAACACCGCCCACACAGAGAGTGCTCACATGGCTGCTGCAGAAGAGGTGAGTCCACTCACGCTTTCTGTCACGGATGTAACCCGATCCTTCAAACGGGTGAACATCCGTAAAGCCGTAGGCCCGGATGGCATACCAGGCCGTGTGCTCAAAACATGCGCTTTCCAGCTAGCCGGGGTTTTTACAGACATTTTCAATCTGTCCCTCTCTCTGTCTGTGGTTCCCTCATGCTTCAAAAAATCCACCATTGTGCCCATACCAAAGAAAAATAAAATCACATGCTTGAATGACTGGAGGCCCGTTGCTCTGACACCCATCTTCAGCAAGTGTTTTGAGAAGCTTGTCAGAGACTACATCTGCTCTGTGCTGCCTGCTTTACTGGACCCACTACAATTTGCATACCACAGTAACCGTTCCACAGACGATGCTATTGCCTTCACCCTGCACACTGCTCTCTCCCACCTGGAAAATAAGAACACCTATGTGAGGATGCTGTTCGTGGATTATAGTTCGGCATTTAACACCATAGTGCCTGCCACACTGGTTGCGAAGCTCCAGACTCTAGGACTGAACAGATCTCTGTGCAGCTGGATCCTGGACTTCCTGACAGGCAGAAGTCAGGTGGTCAGAATGGGCAACAACACATCATCTCCCCTGATCCTCAACACTGGTGCACCGCAGGGTTGCGTCCTCAGCCCACTCCTGTACTCCCTGTACACACACGACTGTACAGCAACACACAGCTCCAATGTCATTGTCAAATTTGCTGATGACACAACGGTGATAGGCCTGATCACCGACAACGATGAGATGGCCTACAGAGAGGAGGTGAGTACCCTGACTAAATGGTGTCAGGAGAACCACCTCTCACTCAACATTGACAAGACCAAGGAGCTGGTGGTGGATTACAGGAGACAGAGCAGAGAACTCACACCCATCACCATCGACAAGACACCTGTGGAGCGGGTGAGCAGCTTTAAGTTCCTCGGCATTCACATCACTGAGGATCTCACATGGTCTGCTCACACAGATGCAGTGCTGAAGAAGGCATATCAGCGTCTCTTCTTCCTGAGACGGCTGAGGAAGTTTGGAACGAGCCCCAGAATCCTCAGATCCTTCTACACCTGCACTGTGGAGAGCATCCTGACCGGCTGTATCACCGCCTGGTTTGGAAACAGCACCGCTGGCAACCGCAGGGCTCTGCAAAGGGTCGTGCGAACTGCCCGCCACATTGTTGGAGGTGAGCTTCCCTCCCTCCAGGATATCTACACCAGGTGGTGTACAAAGAAAAGCCCGGAGGATTATCAAAGACTCCAGCCACCCGTCCCACAGACTGCTCTCTCTGTTGCCCTCAGGGCGACGTTTCCGCAGCATCCGATCCCGCACTAGCCGACTGAGGGACAGCTTTTTCCCTCAGGCTATCAGGCTAATGAACAGTCACAAATAACTCACCTACATCACACTCCCACTCACACAACATGCCATGCACTGCACTTTAACACAGTTCAACTGGACTACACGCACACACTGCACTAACACAACCTATCTGCTATCACTGGACACCATACAATGCACATCCACGACACTGCATAATCTGTTGCACCTTGCACAACTATCTGCTGCTCAACCAATCTGCTGTTAATTTATAATCTGTTGCACCTTCACATTATTACTATGTATAGACTACATAATGTATAGATAGTGTACATAATGTAGATGCGCCCATACGGTGTATAATGTGTAGTTGATAATTAAGTATGTCTTTATAGTACACTATGTGTACTGAGTATATATATGTGTATTTTGCACATTGTCTTCTGTACAGTCTGTAAATATGTACTGTCCATATGTAAATTGTTGTTTTTTGCACTGTCTGGAGCACGCTCATAAGAATTTCACTCACCAAGGCACTTGTGCTGTGGTGATGTGACAATAAAAGTGATTTGATCTACACATTTCTGAGAGTTACTTTGTGTATGCTGTCTCTCTCACACATTTACATTTACGCATTTAGCAGATGCTTTTATCCAAAGCGACTTTTTTTTAATCAGTATATGTGTTCCCTGGGAATCAAACCCACAACCTTTTGCGCTGCTAACGTAACGCTCTACCACTGAGCCACATGAATACACTCAGCACTCAGGCTGTGCAAGCCTCATCTGGCATAACATAAATATGTAACGGACTTTAATAAGAGGTATCTTTAATTTCTCTATTTGTTTTGTGTTTCCTTTTAAATAGTTTTGTATGTTAAATTTTTTTTAAGGATCACATTATTTCCGTTGTTTACAGGGGACTTTTATTTTGAAATAGAATCTGCTTTCACGGAAAAGAGAGAGTAAAAAGAAATGGTATAGATGGAGAGCGAACGCTTCATGATGGCAACTCGTGCACGAGAGGACTGTTGATAAGTGTGACGGTTTCAGTGATTAACCCGTTATTTCTGAGTTGCAGGTGATTGGCTGAAGGGAGTGGTTGCACACCTGAATGTAATCATAAACACTCTTTCTGTTCCCCTGCATAGAGTACACTTGACTTGCGACCTGATCTGTGGAGAACTATCCTTGGGAGTTCGAAGTGGTGTTAGTGGATGTTTTATCCAAGATGAGATGCTTCTAAGGAAGTACGTTCGTGGATGAGTGTATAATTCAAGTGGTTGTGCCGAAACAATTTCGAGACGTAGTATTACAACACGCACATGGTGAAGTTGCTGGACATTTAGGAGTAAAAAAGACATGATCGAATTTTATGACAATTTTATTGGCCCCGTTTGAAAAAGGATATTTCGTCTTTCATCAGAACGTGTCACACTTGCCAGGTAACTGGGAAGCCAAATCAGCTGTTGAAACCAGTGCCTTTGAGTTCCATAGCTGTTACAAATAAACCGTTTGAGCACTTAATAATTGATTGCGTGGGACCACTGCCTCCATCTAAATCAGGGAATGCATATCTGTTGACCATGATGTGTCAGGCAACTCGCTATCCAGCAGCCTATGCCATCCAAAAAATTATCACCAAAGCAGTTGTGAAAGCTTTAACTCAGTTCATATCTATTTTCGGGATACCTAAAATTATTAAAAGTGACAACGGTACTAATTTTACATCTCGTATGTTTGCTGAGGTTTTGAAGATGCTTAAAGTGAAACAAAATCAGTCGAGCGTATATCATCCTCAAAGTCAGGGTGCGATTGAACGGTTTCACCAGACTTTGAAATCACTTTTGCGTGCTTACTGTGTGGAGCTAAACCGTGACTGGGAGGAGGGTTTACCCTGGCTATTACTTGCTGCTAGGGAAGTACAGCAAGAGAGTTTGGGATTTAGCCGAAATGATTTAGTTTTCGGTCATCGTGTACGTGGACCTCTTTCTGTTTTGCGTGAGGGACTGTGTGAGGAGGATCCTCCACAAAATTTAGTAGAGTATGTGAATGGTTTTCGTAGACGTTTGTTTTTGGCTGGATTGTGTGCACACAAAAATCTTGCTGTTACGCAAGAGAAAATGAAGAATCACTATGATAAGCATGCTGAAGTTCGTGTCTTTACACCAGGTGATCAGGTGTTAATTGTATTACTGTCTTCCAGGTCTCCTTTTTGTGCCAAGTTTACTGGGCCTCATATTGTTCTTCGGAAACTGTCTGATGAAAATTATCAAGTTGCAACTCCAGAGAGGCGAAAATCTAGGCAGTGTTTCCATGTAAATTTGCTTAAAGCTTATCGTTCTCGAAATTCTGGAGTTCAACCAATGAACTCAGTTGCTCCTGTTGTCACTGCTTCTTTTGAGTCTTATCAACCTTTTGTTGAGGGAGAAGATATGGTTAAAGAGGATATAGTTGTTCCTGAAGATTGCGTTTTGCTACCTCGATTAAAGAATTCAGAGAATCTTCAGAATTTAGATGCTAAGTTTTCACATTTGACAGAGGTTCAAAACAAAGACCTATCCCAGTTGTTATGGGAGTTTCTTGGCTTGTTCTCACATATACCCACTTGTACTCATCTGATACAGCATGATGTGGATGTAGGAGATGCGCAACCTATTCGTCAACGTTTTTATAGGGCTCCTGTCAGTAAGAGAGAAGCATTGGAATCTGAAATTCAATATATGCTTGAGAACGGAATAGCTGTTCCGTCGTGCTCAAGTTGGGCTTCGCCCTGCTTGTTAGTGAGGAAAGCAGATTCAACTTATAGATTTTGTACTGACTATCGCAAGCTAAACGTCATCACTAAGCCCGATACTTTTCCACTTCCTCGAATTGAGGATTGTGTAGATCAGGTGGGTACAGCAAATTTTGTGAGCAAGCTAGATCTTCTTAAGGGGTATTGGCAAGTGCCGTTAATTCCTAGAGCTAGAGAAGTAAGTAACCTCGTTTATTACATCGTCTGGATTATACTCATACTCTGTTATGAGTTTTGGTTTACGAAATGCACGTGCCACCTTCCAGAGGTTGATGAACCGAGTGATATTTGGGCTGGAAGGATGTGCAGTGTATTTGGATGATGTTATTGTTTTCAGTGAGACCTGGGAACAACATTTAGTTCGTTCGCGAGCTCTTTTAACTCGGTTGGCTGAGGCATGTCTTACAGTTAACTTGGCTAAGTGTGAGTTTGCCAAGGCTACTGTAAGATATTTGGGGAAAGAGGTTGGCCAAGGTAAAGTGCGTCCAGTTCAGGCCAAAGTTTTTGCCAGTCAGCAGTTTCCTTCTCCGTCTACCAAGAAATAACTAATGCGCTTTTTGGGCATGGTCGGTTATTACCGGGGTTTCTGTGCTAATTTTTCAACCGTGGTTTCTCCGCTGACTGACTTACTAAAGAGCTCAGTGAAATTTGACTGGAGCAAAAATTGTCAGAGAGCTTTTGAAAATGTTAAATTATTATTGACCACTGCTCCTGTTTTAGCTGCCCCGAGGCTGGATATGCCCTTTAAACTACAGGTGGATGCCAGCCAGGTTGGTGCTGGAGCTGTCTTGTTACAGACCGGGGAGAATGGTTTGGACTATCCAGTAAGTTTCTTTTCTCGTAAGTTTAACACTTATCAGAAAAATTACTCTGTGATCAAGAAAGAGGCTTTATCTTTAATTTGGGCAGTTCAGTTCTTTGATGTGTATGTGGGGGGAGGAATGCCCATTGAGGTGTTTTCTGATCATAATCCTCTAACATTCCTGCATTCTTTACAGTCGCCGAGTCAACGCTTAATGCGTTGGATTCTCTTTTTACAGCCCTACAATCTAATTGTTAGACACATTAAAGGATCGGATAACGTAGTGTCAGATGCGTTGTCCCGCATTCCTGATCTGATCAATTAAGTACAATGGTTTAGAGCTGGGCGGTATGACCAAAAATTTATATCACAGTATTTTTCTAAATTATACCGGTTTCACGGTATATGACGGTATTTTTTTTCCCCCATGGATGACCGGGTGTTAACCACATTTTCTACTGACTGAGGAAAAACTGCAGTAGATTGACTTAGAATGCCATATTTTAGTGTCATGATGAGTGAATATTGTAAAAAATTTCACACTAAATACAGGGGTTAAAGCAAAAATATATATTTTGACTGTAAATATTTCCTCGGCCAAACCCCATTCCACAGCCATACGGCTACAGTCACACACACAGTTTAAGAGCTGTTTTTCTTCTTGTAATCAGGAGTGCTTGTCCTCCTAATTTTAAATATTTAGGAGCGCCTTCTGATCAATAATAAAAAAATTCTGATAAAAAATGAGTCTTCCGAACATGAGGTGACATTTGACTCCTTAAAGTGACTTACAGGGGTATTTTGTTTTTACCTTTGCAATGGCATAATTTTCATCTATGTCAAATAAAAAAAAATGTATGTTTATAAGCTTTTTAAAATGTATATTTAAAACAATATAATAAGTACAATATGACGAATAAGTTACTAATCATGAAATTAGTATTAATAAAAAAAATTATTTGTACTACAGAGGTGGCACAGAAGAACACAAACGTGGCTTGAATGTACATTTTCAGACGTTTAATGAGTCTCAGGGGTGGCATGTGTGCAATTAAATTCATAGATTAATGTGGACATTAATGTTTTAAATATAAATTAGCTTTTAGAGATGCACAACGGCTCAGCTGTAACTTTATTTGGAATTATTTTCGTTGATGATATAGAGTAAAATCATGCAGTACTTGTTTATTGATCTGTTGTATTAAATCAATATATCACATTTGCTAACTCCCCTTATAATTATTAAAAGCTGTCACTCTCCTGATCGCGATCTGTGGGCGCACAGACATTGAGAGCGCGTGAGTGAGCTCTCAGGACTCAAAAGCATGTGCAAATGTGATGCATTCTGTCAGAACCTGCGGGAATGAGTATAATTATTATTAATAGCCGCAATCCCGTGCCGAAGTTCAAGCTCTGCTCTGTGTTCTCTGCTAAGAACCCGACTGTGAATGATGCAAGCGTTACTATGTTGTTTGCCGAGGCGAGGATTATTTTTGGTGTTCCGCAGAACAACAACAGTGTGCTACATGTTTCCTACATGTTTCTTTTCCCTCAGTAATCCCCGATAACGTTTAAATGGAGTGAACACAGAGCAGTTTCTCTGTGAGCAGGAATGTAAAACCCGGAGTGGATCCAGAGCGGAGTGATTACAGAACACTTAGAGCGGAGAGAGGAACGTGCTTTAATCCACTCCAGGCTTTGATCACACCCCCCTCAACAGACTGAATGCACCTCGTCTTTCCTTCATTTAAGACCTATTCAAGCTGAAATCAAGACATTTATAACACTATTTGAGAAATGTAAGCGTATTTACGGTCTTAAAATTATGAAAAGTGAATTTAAGAAGACGGGAACCCTGCAATTGACGGGAATCCGTCGTATCGACGGAGAACTTTAGTTTGTGAGAGACGCGGGAGCTGATGCAGCGGATGGTGGATATTTGTGGCGGTCAATGTGGATATTGTGGATGACTTCTTCTCTCTCATCACATTCTACTAGTTCTTCAGTTTCGGAACTTTCACGCTTAGTAACACATACAGCTGTATCCTCGCCAAAATGCAATAGTGAAAAGAGACCCCTCTCTTTTCAAACAGTGTCGCGTTTCAAACGTTATTTAAATGACACCGGTATTGCGGTATTTTAAAAATTCATATCGTAAGAAAAATAAACACCGGTATTCGGTATGAACCGGTATACCGCCCAGCACTAATATCACCCATCCGCATTTGTACAAGTATCTTCAAGTTCACGTGACCGCAAACGCCCGGCTGGTCAGGTTTGTATTGGTGAGGCTTTCTCCAAACTGGCCAAATACGAACAAGACAGTTGTAAATGGAAGATGCTAACAAGAAATTTGGCAACATATGCCGCGATTCCTATTCCACAGAGAGCGTGTGCAGACGAGGAGTTAACGCGCCCGCTTGCTGGGTGGTGGAACAGTGAACTGTGTCGCAACACAGCAGGTAGCAGTCTGTCTGACCAGGGCACAGCAGTCTCTCACAGCAGTCTGTCTACTCAGAACATTTGAACTTTGTGTCATAAATAGGACGAGGCAGTTTACTGTGAGGGATTTGTCATGTCGTATCGCACCGCGCCCAGTGTAGACAGCATCACTGATTATAATGGGTTCTATAGTATTTTGTCTTGTCTCGCCACATCGCTCACGTGAGGTAGACAGGGTGTATTTAACTTTCTTATTTAAGGCTACTTTCCTATTTAACTGTATTATTTATTTGATATTTATTTTAGTGTTTTGCAGGCTGCGTGTGTGTTCACTGATGGAAGTGCTAAAATAAACACGCACATTTGTTAACCTGTTAACTGTCACTGGCCCACCGGTGGGCCCATTTGCCATTGCATGTTTAAAACAATTATATCCTATACTTAAACTGATCTAATATTGACAAACTATATATCGTTGGAAAGCTCTACGTGTGTACTTTTCATATTTGACCACTGTTTTGGAGGAAATATTATGTAGTGACAATAATTTATTAATTTGTGACAAGAGAAGGTAGCAAAAAAATCAAAAGTATACCAGGAGTTTATTGAAAAGCCAATAAACACACTTACAATCACTTAATCTGATCTAATATTGACAAACTATATATCGTTGGAAAGCTCTATGTGTGTACTTTTCATATTTGACCACTGTTTTGGAGGAAATATTATGTAGTGACAATAATGTATTAATTTGTGACAACAGAAGGTAGCAAAAAAATCAAAGGTATACCAGGAGTTATGAAAAGCCAATAAACACACTTACAATCACTTAAACTTCAGTTTTTATGTTAATAATCCAAACTATTTTTTTTTGTTTTTTCATCTTGAACACAATTTTTTTAATAATAAAAAAAGGATATCAATCTTTGCTGTGGTGTGAGGTCAAGTGGTCTCCAAGTGTCCTTTAGGAATCATCAATTGGACATGAATGTCACCTAGTGGCCTTTGTTGGTATAACGGCTCACAATCTCATTTTTTATGATATCAGTCTCAAATTTGGAACACAACTTCTTTAGACCTATAGCTTTTATTTCATATAATTTTTAGGGTGAACCAAATTTTTATTGATATGTTATTTTAATAAAATATAAAATATTATTTATTATTGTTTTTTTATTACAATAAACTTAAATATCTATAACTTTTTTGTAAACTTATTTTTTAAACTACAGACACCTGTGCAAGAAACTTCAAAGTCTCTTCTTTAAAACAAGACCAGAATGAGGATCATATTCAAAAGCGTTCTGGAATTATATTAATTTGAATTTCGACATTACATTTGCAGGCCTACACTCAAAAATGGGCGTGGCAGTTAACAGGTTAATAGATGATCGAGCCTCAGTTATAATTTTTTTGCGTTTCAAAATTATATATAGTCATGGTCAAAAATATCGGCACCCTTGGTAAATATGATCAATGAAACCTGTGAAAATTTATTTGCATTGTTAATCCTTTTGATCTTTGATTTCAAAAATTCTAAAAAATCTAACCTTTCTTTGGATAATAAGAATTTAAAATGTGGGGTTAGAGAAAAATATCTCTGAAGTATATTCCCATTCATATTTACAATTTTGAGCACTCCAGGGTGATTATGGACATGAACATATCCAGCCATGGCTTCCTGTTAACAGAAATATAAATAGGAGGGAAAACAAAGCCCAAATTCCCTTATTCATCCATCGCAATGAGAAAAGCCAAAGAATATATTTCTGATGTGCAGCAAAAGATAATTGAGCTTCACAACTTAGTGAAGTGACTTTAAGGAAAGAGCTAGAGCAGTGAAAATTCCCATTTCCACCTTCAGGGCAATAATTAAGAATTTCCAATCAACATAAAATGTTACGAAACTGCCTGGAAGAGGATGTGTGTCTATATCGTCCTAATGCACGGTGAGAAGGAGAGTTTGAGTGGCTAAAGACTCTCCAAGGACCACAGCTGGAGAATTGCAGAAAATAGTTGAGTCCCGGCGTCAGAAAACCTTAAAAAAAATTGTCAAACAGTAGGCTTGCTGCGATAGACGTGTCGGCGGTTATACCGGTGTTAAGCCGCAACACCGTTACGTCACTTGCCCACCAAGGCACCGTCCCCCACCGTCGTTTAGATTGTATTTATAGTAATACAAATAATTTTGTTCAGTTAGAGGACACTACAATTAAAACTGAACTCAGCTGCTCAATATAGCACACCGAACGAACGAGAGTCTTGCATCACAGCAGTCTAGGTCTGCATTGCTGCGGCTGTCCCGACCAGATTTCTTGCACTGCGGGATTAGGGATTAATTTCCCAAATACAATGCGGTAACGGTCGGTAACTCTAGTACAATTTGAATGGGAGCGGGCGGTCTAACAATATCCCGTTCCCGACGTCCTTTCAGAACAGCATATCTGCGCTTTATTGAGTGCCGGTACAGCCTGCACTCTGACCGTTATGCACGCGCTGCACGCACAAACCAGTGCTTTGTTTTATTTGCGGGGTCTGAGCAAAGCATGTGCAAAGTAGAATAGGTAGAATAAGGATGGAGCAAGTGTGGATGCGCTGTCCTTGAAGGACATTCAACTCGTCTTTCCTTTTTTCTTTTTTTTGTATTATGCTTATCCTATCATTTTAAATGACAAACTGTGTCGAAATTATTTATTTTTCTCTGCTGAACTTTTCAGTGTTAACAGCTAGATGTTAAATTAATTTACTATTTTGACAAGATTAATAAAATAGCTATTAGGCTAAACCTAAATATTTTCCTATTGTGTTGTAGGCTGAATGTTAGCATACATTAATTGTATAAATGAAGACAAATAAAAATAAGGATTAAAATTTTTGTATAACTTCTTTTTTTCTCTCTGTGACACTTTATTCCATGTTGGCAGCAAAATGTTATTGACATTTTTCTGTCAATAAATTCAAGACTCTTGACAAGACGAATAAAATAAATACAATTTTGTGCAGACTAAACTTTTATTTGTTGGCCTATCTGTCTTTCAGCAAAAATGTGAACAAAGAGTGAATATATCGCGGGAGCGGGTGGGTGCGGAATAAAACCTTGCGCAAGCGGGACTAAAAAAACAGTCCCGCACAGACCTCTACATCACAGATCAGATTTCAATTATCAAGTAAAGAGAGATTACTTGACAAGAAGAGTGAGGTGAGACAGACAAGACAATAGCGGAAGAGTTTCAAAACGAAATGTAAAAGCCCCCGTTTTAAGCCTGTTGACTTCTGAGTCTGACATTAATCTAAGTCAAGGGTGCCCACACTTTTTTGTGTGCAGATCTACTTATCAAATGAGGAACTCACCAAGACCTACCAAGTGAAAAGTAAATAAATGATAAAAATACATATTAAATAAATGATTAAAAAGGCTTGTTGGGATGTATCTTTATATTGCATTAATTTAAAAATACAAATTAAATATGTTTTATTATTATTCACTATTCTCAATGCCATCAGTAGTTCCTCTGTAAGAACAAGCTGTTTGGAGCATCTGATGCCCGTGTGCACTTAAACACCACTGATCCTCACAAACTTCAACACAGGCGAGCATCCGTTAAAAAACACTCGCTGTATTCAACTATGTGAATATACTGAGCTATATTCAAGCAGAAATATGAGTGAGCCGAGAGCGCACATACACAGTTCGTTTGCGCATCATTTATAACGGACATAACACACGCCTAATGCAAGATTTACCTTGATTACAATAGTCGCCCATCAAAACTTGTGTCTACTAGTGTGACACTGGCTTCTTTTATCCAGCCGAGAGCTGTAGTTTGCATGCTCATACAGCTGTTTTGAGCCGCTGTTCATTCTGTATTCACACAGCGCGATGAGAAACATTTTGCTGCTCCGAAACACAGAATACATAGAGAGGTGGTACTGTTATTTATTTATAGCCTATATATATTTTTTACATTACTTAACATGCGAGTCATAATATTAGTGAATATATTATATTGTAGTTTTATCTCTCGCCCCCCTGGTTGAGAACCAGTGCCACTGACCTAAAGCGCGATCTTCCAGCATTGCCTTTGCGATCGGTCTATTGGGCATTCCTGATCTAAGTGATAATGTAAAAAAATAATAATAATTGTTTCTCATTTATTTGGGTCCACAGTATTTGCTGATTTTTATTTAAACAGTGTGAATTTTTCCCATTATTTTACATCAAGGTGCCTTCAAACTTTCTTATAAATTTTTGCTAATAAACGTTCTTCGTTTCATAATTGTTTGTTCCTCATTCTTAACAGATTTTTAGTTTTGTATATTTAAACTTTGTGTACATTATTTGTAATTTTATATTAGGCATATAGCATGGTGTATTTATATTCGTTTTGTTAATAAAAGTTTGTTGTTCTACGTTGTATTGTTGCTTGAATTGAATTTCTTCAAAGTTAACGTAAAATGCGCACGGTGCTTTTATAAGCTATTTAAGTAAAGGAAAGTTAGGGAAAGAGGGAAAACTAAAAATAACTAAAAATAAACAACTGCTTGACGCTGAATTGCCGCTGATATGAAAGTCAAAGTAAAATGCGCACGGCGCTTACTAGGGTTGGGTACCAAAACCTGGTACCAACATGGCACAGTACCTATGGAACCGGTATGTACCGAACCGAATCAGAACGCAGATTTCGGTGCCTCATTTCGGTGCCATGCCTGAGCGATCGGTTGAAATATTTGTCCTTTGTTTCTCCGAAACGGACGTAAGAAGAATCATCACCGGCACCACACGTGCAAAATGATTTCCCGACTGAGAAAATGCACATGAACTCAATTGGGAAAGCTCTAATAATACAAGTCCAACAAATCGTTGTAGTAACCCGAGTGTGTGGTTTTCACATTCTGACTTAAAAGCACAACTCAGGGAATGAGAGCATCCGAAGAGCGCCTGAATGCAGTAATTACACTTGCTCTGACTTCCATTTACTAGCTAAGCTACTACTATAGGCTACTAATACATTGATTAGCAATGGATTATAAATATACTTAATTATTATGAAAATACCCGAGATGGCTTGAATAACACGGATAAACTATACATAGTCATATGTTTATTGTATTTATATTATAATTCACAACGTTTATATCTTCTGTTTACTTATCCATATCACGGTGGAAAAAGAGTTCGCTACTTCTGTGACTGGATCTGTGAATTTTCTGTGCGAGGGCGCCCTCTAACGTCCAGTATGAATTAAAAACACATCACCCCCCGGTTTCACAGACATAGCTTGAACCTAGTGCTAGACTAAAATGTAACTCTTAGCTGTTTTAACTGAAATAAACTTGCACTGACTGATCCTAAAATATATCAGTGCATTTGTTTTGTCTCAAGATGCATTCCAGTAATGTTTTTTGTTTTCTGAGTGTGTTTATAAAAATTACTTAAATGTCATAATTGAACTATGATCTAATCCTGGTTTACATTTACATTTAGTCATTTTGCAGATGCTTTTATCCAAAGCGACTTATAATTGGGGAATACATAAAGCGATTAATCTTGAAGAGGCAAACAGACAGAGTAAGTGCCCATAACACCAAGTCTCAGGCATTGTTCAAATAAGTACAAGCTAGCAAGGGAAGGAGAGAAAGATAAAGATAAAGATGAAGATTTAGAAAAAGTGAATAATCAATTTTTTGATAAAGAGAGGTGTAGTCTAGGGTTAATCTAAGCCCTGTCTGTGTGTCTGTGAAACCGGGCCCATGTGTTTAGTGCTAATGGCCAATCCAATTATTAATTGGTAATTTTTTTTTTTTATAAGTATCGGTTCAGGCACTGTTTAGGCTACGGTACCGTTTTAAAAGTATCGATTTGGCACCAGTATCGAAAAAACCCCAAACGATACCCAACCCTAGCGCTTACAGGCTATTTAAAACCAAAGGAAAGCAAGGAAAATAGGGAAAACTCAAACTACCCCCCACCACGGTGATACAGGTATTACCGGTGTGACAACACGTCGATTAACCGGTGGGAAAATTTCCTCACCGTCACACCTATCAAACAGCACCTACATCACCACATGTTGTTTGGGAGGGCTTCAAGAAAAATTATCCTAGTTCATCCTGAAAAAAACTCCAGCATATTCAGTTATCAGACATGACTGGAACTTCAAATGGGACTGGCTTCTATGGTCAGAAGAAACTTAAAAAATTGAGCTTTTTAGCAGCAAACACTCAAGATGGGTTTGCTTAACACAGTGATGAAATATGCTGCTGTATTTTTTATGTTGTGGGCCTATACCTATATCTTGTTTAGACACATGGCATCATGGACTCTGTCAAATACCAACAGATAAAAATCAATAAGTGACTGACTGTGTTAGAAATATTATAATGGGCCATGTTTGGATCTTCCAAGTGTACAATAATCCAAACACAAACCTCAAAAACAACACAAATATGGGTCACTGAGCATAAAACTAAGCTTCTGATATGGCCATTCCAGTCCTATGACCTGAACCCTATAGAAAATGAGTGGGGTGAACTGAAGAGAAGCACCACCAACATGGAGCTGGGAATCTAAAGCGTCTGGAGTGATTCTGGATGAAGGAATGGTCTCTGATCTCTTGTCAGGTGTTCTCTAACCTCATCAGGCATTATAGGAGAACACCTATAATGCCTGATGAACCACCACCGTGGTGGTTTCTCTTAAGTTTCGTCTGGTGACTATGGGAGCCAGGTCTTTCAGTGTTGTGGTTCCCAAGTTGTGGAATGTTCTTCCCCTAGACATCCATGAAGCATCCTCCCTTCACTCCTTCAAAAATCTCTTAAAAACACATTTTTAAAGACACATGTATTACTCTTCAGTTCTCAGTTTGTAAATTGTACCCTGTTTATCTAAATCCTCTATGTATCTCTAATATAACTTTGTAAGTGGTCTCTGTATATTACTTTCAGCCATCGGTATGTGTTCTGTTCGTTGATGTTGATGTTTATTTGTTTCTGTTCCTTAAACCTGACTTGTAAAGCAACCTTGGGTGTTGGAAAGGCGCTATATAAATAAGTATATTATTATTATTATTTTAACTTTAAATGTAATTGAATATTATAAATATAACAGATTTAACACACCTTTGAATGTGCTTGAAGGTGGCAGAAAAGTGGCAGTTGTCGCTGATGGTCCATTAGAAAAGCAATGAGCAAATGTTAAATGTGCGAAAAGCATGTTAGAAACATGGGTAACACTTTATTTTAGGGTCTCTTAACTAGTTGCTTATTAGCATGCATATTACTAGAATATTAGCCATTTATTAGAACTAATTAACACATATTAATGCCTTATTCTACATGACCTTATTCAACATCCCTAATCCTACCCAATACCTAAACTTAACAACTACCTTACTAACTATTAATAAGCAGCAAGTTAGGAATTTATTGAGGGAAAAGTCATAGTTAATAGTGAATAAGTGTTCCCTATTCTAAAGTGTAACCGAAACATGCTAGCCAACATGCTAAAACCTAGCAAATGCAAAGACACACCATGGCAACCATCTAGCAACCACTCGGCCATAACTCCCTAACAACAGTTTAGCAACACCCTTGCAACCACCTAGAACACCATAGAATCATTCCATGTCACATAAACACAATTTCAGAAACTATATTGGCTATATTTTTCTATTTTGAATCTCAGACGATAGCTGCTCGCATCACTAAAATACATTTCTTGCTGGATGAAGAACCATCACCTTCAACTCAATCTTGCCAAGGTGGAACTGCTTGTGGTTTCAGCCAACCCATCACTTCATCAAAGTTTCTCCATCCAGCAGCTTCTTTGTCACCTCTACAGTGCAAGAATTTTTTCAGAGCATTAATTTAGTTTATACTTATTTAGTTTGATTGGTAACAGCCCTATAGTGTCTTATTATTATAATATGGCTCTATAACACATAGCTACATTTATATGTAGAGAGCCATATTGCACGGTTTTATTTATATGGCCACATTGCACTTTCATGTTTATAGCTACAACAGTTTGACGACACAAGTATCTAAATAAGAAAAAAACCATGGAGTGTCTTTAAAAACCATTTTGTGTATGGAAATACTTCCTTCTGCCACAAATTCAAATCTCAAATTTTCAGTTTAACAGGTGAGTCCAGGCTTCCATTTCTAATTTGAAAACCTCACTTTAGAACTAGTAATGAAGAAACACTGAGTAGCTTAAAAGCTTTTTTGTATTATGTAGTGTACCCTGCTAACACACAACGTATCAGTTACGTAATGTACTGGTACTTTTTGGTAATTTTACCAATTGACAACGTAACTACGACGTCACGTGCCCGTAATTTTATTACCATCAAATTACCAAGTCACAACGTCGTCAGTACATCCTCCTAACGTCATACGATTAACAAGGACGTCCCAGATACATACACGATTGGTAATATATTAGTAATTTCATGACTTACTGGCAACGTAACTGCAACGTCTCATGCTCGTAATTTCATTACCATCATTTTCATTACCATTACCATCATCAACTCCACAGCTGACATACGTGACACATGTTGACAAGAAAAGAAAATTACGTTTTTGTGAGTCGTGAAACTTTTTATTTCGTAACGAGTTTTGATGATAACATTGAAATAATGACACAGACCTGGCTACATCATCTCATCTGTCGCAGATACTGTACCAGGACAAGTGTCTGAGGCACTTTTTACTTCAACCGTGTCTCACAGAAGAATTTGTTTTACAATTTATAACAAATAAATAGGTTTATAAAATGTATAAAATAAAGTTCTTGAACTCTGGAAAGACGCTAAAACCATTTTAACATTTTTTTTTTATGTGTAGTACTGCTGGCTGTTGAGTTCATTTGTGATTATGGTACACTGTAAAAAATGATTGTGATTTTAACGGTAAAAGACTGTACAAAATGTCACAGTAAAAAAACTATAGTTTCCTTACTATATACAGTGAATAATTGTAAAAGATCTGACCTTTGTTTTCAAGAAAGTAGCCTCAGAGTCAACACTCATAGACTGTGTCTGGAACCACACCCTAAACCGTCATTCACTAATCCCTACATTAGTTCACTATATAGTCCACAAGACAGAGTGATTGAGAATAAATCAATTAATTCAGACACTGGTGAACACCTGCTGTTAACAAACACAATCACTGAAGGAAAGAACAAGAAACAAAACTACAAAAGCTACACAGCATTAAAGGCAGGGTAAGCGATTTCTAGAACCCAATGTTGATATTTGAAATCATCAAAACAAACATGCACCTACCCCAAAAGGGTCTCTCCCCAATTTTGATAGATCTACCCCACATATAGGTAGCCTACGCAACGATTAGTTCTGTGAAACATAAGCCACTTTTCCACAGAAATTATCTGGAACAATATGTCCCAGGAACTTTTTTCTCCCAGACCTGTTGCTGTCTGCTTTTCCATCACAGTCTAAACTACCGACAAGATTAGCCAAATAGTCTGGTGTCTTAAAGTTAGGTCTGCGCGTGTTTCTCAATACCAAGTATGCAAATTTCGGACTTGCATCCTCGGTAGCTCGGACTTCACGAGTTCGACTCGGGAGTGTGAACTCGCGTGGACGGAACGACGCAAGTCCGGTAATTCTGCAAAGAGCAGCGTACTTTATAACGTCAGTCAGCTCGCCTTAGCTGCTGCAATCTTCCTCACTGTTTTTACGTAGGAAATATATCAAACACCACTGCCTCTTTTTGTTTTTTTAAACATTAAAATGTTTATTTAAACATATTAATAGCCGCAGAAATGTATTTCAGTGAATGTACATACATTACAATGAAAATAAATATTATATCAAACATTGCCTGTTTTCATTTTCATTTTAAAATATTAATAGAACAATAGAATAGAGCCCAACAATTACCTGTTAGATTGACCCAAAACGAATGATATCTTGTTTAATCACTACAGAGACATCAGAGCCAGCGGCAAATGTCAGAAGGATTAGCCGAGGTTATGCTCCTCTCTTCAGGATACATGAGCACTGAGCGCCCGGTGAACGCGTGAAGCTCACATCTCCGAAATCGGCGAAGCACATTTTCAAATAGGCACTGTTTTTATAAATAAACCGCAGATTTGAGTTTTAAACAACTACATTCTCGCCTGAAATACACGCTTCCTGTGTAGGCAGACTTTAACTGTTGCAGCGCGTCTGGTGTAGATACGGTGTTCTCACCTATCGAGAAGAACCAAAGCAACCTTGGCGTCTGATTGCAGGCCTTCCGCTGCTTGAGTTCTCTCCAGCGCTGGAAAGCTGATCCGATATTTACACGGGTCCTACTCCTTGCCTTATCGTTCCGGACGTTTTCCTCCTCTTGTTTTGATAACCGCCCTCTGTATCTCTCTGTCGCTCGGCTGGGCTGTTCACTGAACGCTCTCTCCTCCACATCATGAGTAGACACACCCCTTACTGCTAATTGGCCACAAGTTTGTTTTGGTACTTGGCCCAACTCAGTTTTCTAAAATGTTTTTGAAAAATCGCTTACCCTGCCTTTAAATGAAATCAACTGAAATAAAACAGCAGAGGATGTTTAAACAACTCCACAAACAGCATTACCAGCTTCACTTATTAATAGGGATGTGACGAGATCCCATGGCACGAGATCTCGCGAGATCCGACTGGTCTCGTGAGAACGTGACGATAAACTCGCAAAGTATTTTGCAATGTTTACATTAGAGCTGCACAATTAATCATTAAAAACAGCCTGCAGCTATCCCTACTTAAGCAGTTTTTCTGCCATTTTTAACACAAACAAGACTCTAGAGCAGAAGGTAAAGGCTAGTATGGTAACACTTCACTTCATAGAGAGTTCATAGAGCATTATATTATTATACGACCGTCAGAACCACATATGTATATAGCTGCTGACAAAGATGAAGACTACTGGGACTCTATACTCTGGAGTGATGAGACCAAGATAAATGTTTTTGGAACTGATGGCTTCAAAACTGTATGGCGTCGCAAAGGTGAGGAATACAAAGAAAAATGCATGGTGCCTACAGTGAAACATGGTGGTGGCAGTGTCCTTATGTGGGGTTGCATGAGTGCTGCTGGTGTCGGGGAGCTGCATTTCATTGATGGCATCATGAATTCACAAATGTACTGCTCTATACTGAAAGAGAAGATGCTACCATCACTCCGTGCCCTTGGTCGTCGTGCACTTTTCCAACATAACAATGATCCTAAACACACATCTAATTCTAAGGCCACTGTTGGATTTCTGAAGAAGAACAGCGTGAAAGTGGCCAAGTATGTCTCCTGATCTGGACCCAATCGAACACCTATGGGGAATTCTGAAGAGACAAGTTGAGCATCACTCTCCATCCAGCATTCAATCTCTAAAAGAGGTCATTCTTGAACAATGGAAAAAGATAGATCTGGCAAAATGTCGCCAACTTGTTCATTCCATGCCTAGAAGACTTGGTGCTGTCATTAAAAATCATGGAGGCCATACAAAGTACTAGATTTAGTAGTTTTTGTTGTGGGTGTACTCATTTTTGCATCACCCTAATTTGAGTAAAACTGAAAGATGTGTAATCTAAGTTATATTATTAACCTTACTTTCATGTTATAAGTTAAACAGATGTTATATTAAACTTAGTCTTGTCAACATTTTGGAAATGGTTTTTGTGTTCATTGAGATATTGTTTAAAATTTTACTTTTCAAAGGGGGTGTACTCATTTACGCTGAGCACTGTATATAGCCGTAACTGTTGTTTTAACGATGTGCGATTTGACATTATCAGTATTTTGACAAAAACTAAACGAAGCTCTCCTTCAGAGTGCCGTGAAGTCTAGATTAGACTAGCGCACGCGAGCATAGAGTGTGTTCTTTCACTGCGTGATTCAGTCTGTTAAAATGCAGTTATAATTATCACAAAATTGAAGATTTAGGTACAGAAAATGTATATATTTCTCCAAAAATCAGCATGATTACATATAGATTTTTTTACAACACAAAACAAGAAGTTAATTAAAAGACTTTAATTTAGACACCGTAATGCCTGTTTTTGCTCTATTTCGACAACAACAAATAATTCCAAACACAGCCACCGAAGCACAGTTTTGCATCTCTGAGCAATGCCGGAGTTTAGTTTCTGAATGAATCCACTTTTTAAATGATTCGGTTCAATCACAATGACTCATTTATTAACAGTGACTTGCTGACACCTACTGGCTGTTTTAATTTCACATTTAATGTATCTTTTTATTTTTTATTTTAAATATAATTTTAAACGAGTATTCAGCATTGTATGTCTTATATGTCAAAACATTATGTCTACATTTGTAACTGCAGACTAAATGCATTAATGTCCTGCATTTAACAGTGTGTAAATACATCTATGGCACTTATGAAGAAGCATGTTTCCTCTGCATTGCAAAGATACATTTTGTTGATACTGATTTAATTTGACTGGTAACAGCCCAAATGTCTTATTATTGTAAATAACTGATTCCTTTAATTAAAAACAACTAGTTTGAGATTTATAGGCCCATCCCAGGGGTATCAAACTCAGTTCCTGGAGGGCCGCAGCCCTACCGAGTTTAGTTCTAACCCTGCTTCAACACACACACCATGTAGTTTCCAAATAAACCTAAATTATTAGATTAGCTGGATCAGATGTGTTTAATTAGGGCTATATCTAAACAGTGCAGCGCTGTGGCCCTCCAGGAACTGAGTTTGACACCCTTGGCCTATCCCAGTTTTGCCTCCCTCCCACTGTTTAAAATGTAACTAAGTTTTACTCTGAGTTCATTTCAAATTAGCTACTTTTTACTTTTACTTGAGTAGATTTTTAGACTGGTACTTTTACTTGTACTTAAGTAAAATTTCATTAATGTAATGGTACATTTACTTGAGAATAATATTTTCGTACTCTTTCCACCTCTGGCTATAGCATTTCTATCCTAAAGAAATGGCCAAATATTAAATATTAAGTGGACATTTTAATTAAATGGTGCTTGGTCAATATTAAACAAGGATTAGATCGCGCAGTAATGTGTAAAAATAATCATCAGGCGTCGACGCTCCCTGCAGGCCTTTGTTGTTATGTGTAATGTACATTAGCTCTAATGTTTATCATACATTATGTATTTTAACAGTTTTGTTCAAAAAAATAAAATGATTTCTTGCTTTTGATACTTTATTTGAACTAATTATTATTGCATAATTGCTATTATATATATATATATATAAATATAATAATTATAGGGCCCTATGAAATCCGTTTTATTTCCAAAATCTTTTTTTTTTCATTTTTCTATACTCTGTTTTAATGGTTAAATTAAATTGTATTAATCAAAAAGCCTGTCTAATTAATTGAGATTTACAGTTTTATTTGTACCAAATTCTGTTTTCCATTATTTTCTGGATTCCATTTGGATGGTTCCATAAAATGTTGATAATCAAAAGCATCTCCAATTAATTGATTTTATGTGTTTTTTTTCAGACATACTGCACATTTACATTTTTCACCTAAATAAATTCTGGTAAATAATATTTCTGTAAATAATACTCCTTTAAAAGTGTATAATTTATTATAATGTTATTAGTAGACTAGAACACGTGGATATGTTGTCAATCTTACACTATAATACTATTTAATTTCTCCCACCTAAGTGTTTTTATATATATTTTTAGTTTGATAAATACACGTATTTTTAGAAATGACAACAATGACATATCCCATTTAAATACATAATCACATAATATAAAACTTTTTAGAAGAGAACACAACATTGTTTAAACCGATGCGCATTACACCGTCGTTTTCCATAGTCCCTTTGGACAGCGCAGTCGGGGGAGAGCAACTGCGGACTTTGCAGAAAGACGCATAACAGTTTATCTGAGAGCTTTGATGATAAATAAATGAATATAAATACTAATTATTTGCTGGAAATAGCAAATAGAGACATCAAAAGTGGAAAAAGTTGGTCAAAACGTCCATTTTGACACAAACTCACCACCAACCTTATCTCTCAAATTCTCTTTTTATTTTTTATTAACTCACCTGTCACGGAATCGAACGCATGAATCTAGGATGCCTTAAAAAGCCGATCAGTTTAAATGTATCTTTGTAGACAAGATGTGAAAACGATCATTGGAATCAAACGTGCCTTTTTGCCTTCATACATCCGTATGCTGCCTGCAGAGGCAGCATTTTTCCAGCTTTCAGACGCAGCCATTGACTGCCTGTATATCTAATTTACACAAAAGCCCAGTCCAAACCTTCTCAATGTAAATCGTCGATGTCTTCTGTCATCTCGTCTTGTCGGGTTTTCCACAATAACTGGGAGTGCTGTATTCCGCTGAACATTAGCTGCGTCCGTAATCCTTCACTAGTTAACACTGACTCTGTTCTGTAGAGTAAATGTACTAAACAGAGAAGGAGGAAAAGAAGATGGATGAGAAAATTAGGACGTTAATGTAATTACATTGCGCCTGAGAGAGCACTGGAGCTGACGCACGCTTCTTCTTCGTCTTCTGTGGATTTACTGGGGGGGGGGGTTGCAATCCAACTGGTGCATACCACCATCTACTGCTGTAGATGCTGTACTGTGACGAAGACGGATGCAGGATAATTTACGATACCGTATTCACCTTATTTTCCATGGCAACAACGGTGCCGCCATTACGTTCGTTTTGTCATCTTACTTGTTTGCAAATAGTTCCATGTTTGAAAATACATTATTTTTGTACATAAACGTTTGTATTATCATATTAATGTTAATAAATGTTAACATTAATGTTGTTTATTCATTGTTATTTTAATGTATATATATATATTTTTTTTCAAACACTAAAAAAGCTTTTCTTTATAGGTTAGCTCATTCTTTCAATTAATATTTCTTCCTGACTATCAATGTATTCATTTTCAAGTCATTTCACTGTACAGTTTCAGAGAAAATTAAAGGCAACATCACCCCAAACACTATTTCCGTATATTCAAACACTCAAAAAAAAATTCCTTTATAGGTTAGCTCATTCTTTCAATTGATATGTATTCTGACTGACCCTGACTATCACTCTATTCATTTTCAAGACATTTTACTGTATAGTTGTGGAGGAAATCAAAAGCAAAATCAACCCACGCAACAAAATGCATCCTTCATTTTATAGATTAGCTCATTCTTTCAATTGATATGTATTCTGACTGACCCTGACTATCACTCTATTCATTTTCAAGTAATTTTACTGTATAGTTTTGGAGAAAAATAAAATTAAAATCACCCCAAACATCAAAATGCATCTTAGCACTTGCACTGTCCCATTTTCCAAAACTAATAAAAAGTATTCCTTCATGGGTTAGCTCATTCTTTAAATTGACATATATTCAGAGTGACCCTGACTGTCACTGTGTTCATTATCAAATCATTTTACTGTATAGTTTTGGATAAAAATAAAAGCTAAATCACCCAAAACATCAAAATGCGTCCTGGCACTTGCACTGTGTCCCATTTTCCAACACTCATAAAAAGTGTTCCTTCATAGGTTAGCTCATTCTTTCAATTGCCATGTATTCAGAGTGACCCTGACTATCACTGTCTTCATTGTTAATGCATTTTACTGTATAGTTTTGGAGAAAAATAAAAGCAAAATCACCCACAACAACAAAATGCGTCTTAGCACTTGCACTGTCCCATTTTCCAAAACTAATAAAAAGTATTCCTTCATGGGTTAGGTCATTCTTTAAATTGACATATATTCAAAGTGACCCTGACTGTCACTGTGTTCATTATCAAATCATTTTACTGTATAGTTTTGGATAAAAATAAAAGCTAAATCACCCAAAACATCAAAATGCGTCCTGGCACTTGCACTGTGTCCCATTTTCCAACACTCATAAAAAGTGTCCCTTCATAGGTTAGCTCATTATTTCAATGGATATATATTCAGAGTGACCTTGACTGTCACTGTATTCATTGTCAAGGCATTTTACTGTATAGTTTTGGAGAAAAATAAAAGCAAAATCACCCACAACAACAAAATGCGTCTTAGCACATGCACTGTGTCCCATTTTCCAACACTCATAAAAAGTGTCCCTTCATAGGTTAGCTCATTAATTCAATTTCCATATATTCAGAGTGACCCTGAATGTCACTGTCTTCATTTTTAATAAATGTTTACTGTATAGTTTTGGAGACAAATAAAAGCAAAATGCGGCCCAGAGGAAAGAGGGGCAGCCGTCTGCTTCCCGCGTTTCGGGACCCACCGCTGCCGAGGCACGGAGGAGAATGAAATTGTGGGGTTCGCAGTTGGATCTGGCCGATGCGTTAGAGAGGGAGCTTTCCTTTCGCGCGCATCGGCCGAGAACGAGGGCGAGCTGCTGGATTGTGATGATGCGATCTTTCTGACATCATCCGATTCAGCGGCAAGTACTGTGCTGGGTTATGCCCAGGAAGAGCAGGAGATGTTTGAGGGCGAGGAAGTTGAGACTGAACCCTCTCAATTCTCCTGCCCTGCGTATGACGAGTTATTGGAGGTTATGGAGCATTAAAACTTTTAACAGAGTAAGAACATCTAGTCCTTTCCCTCGGAGGCATCAGCCCTCATCTTCCCTTCTAATTCCCCTGCAACCACCGTTAACTCCACCTAACCAAGGTTAGGTGGAAACTTCCTGCGCTTAACATTGAAGTCTCTATACTAGACTTATGATGTTTTAGGTTAAGTTCTATGTTTCCTAGAAACTACCTTACTGACGGTCCGGACCTGACTCTTCGGACTTCGCTCTGGGACTAATCTCATGTGCAGGAACCAATGGATGAGTACGATCCATTTCTAAAGGCTATCGGCTATCACAGTGATTACCTCATCGATACTAGATCCAGGCTAGGATGAGAGCACTGTTCCAATGACCTCTACCCCAGGATCATATGGCCAAGTCGTAGGTCTCTGTAAGAGCCTCCTTTGTCATCAGGGCACAGTGGTAGAGCTAGCATTGCTTCCCTCACTATAGAGGGTCACCTATGAGCATGCCGCTCCCCTCTGAGCGTCTGCGTTCCGTCTCATTCTGAGGATTGAGTTTTCTGCTCCACAAAGCTCTGTGATAGGCGCTCTCCTTGTTGGTTGGGCTAGCATTGCTCCCCTTACCAATGAGGGTCACCTGTGAGCATGCCGCTCCCTTCTGAGCGTCTGAGTTCCCACTCATTCTGAGAAATGAATTATCTGCTCTTCAGAGCTCCTTGTTTGTAGAGCTAGCATTGCTCCCCTCACCTTAGAGGGTCACCTATGAGCATGCCGCTCCCTTCTGAGCATCTGAGTTGAGTTCTCCGCTCTCCAGAGCTGTCATTCAGCAGCCTCATGTTGTTATGCCTCTTCATGCCTCCCTGTTAGGTTGCTCTCCTTGTTGGTGGAGCTAGCATTGCTCCCCTCACCTTAGAGGGTCACCTATGAGCATGCCGCTCCCTTCTGAGCATTGTTGGTAGAGCTAGCATTACTCCCCTCACCTTAGAGGGTCACCTATGAGTTCCCTCTCATTCTGAGGAATGAGTTCTCCACTCTCCAGAGCTCCATGTTGGTCGTGCTAGCATTGTTCCCTATCTGTCGGTCACTACGAGTTATGTCGTGACGACATAGGGGATTTACCTGGAAGCCCCGAACATCTCTGACTAAGAGAAAACGCCAATGAAATTGGCTAGTGGATTTTGCATACCTGAGCCACCATTTTGCCAGTAGCCAAGAGAGTACGGTTCGGGGACGACATTCCTCCCCACGCACCTCTGGCCAGTCCCGTTCGGGACCCAGGGAGTTCGGTGAGGATGCCTCAGAACGCACCGCCTTCTGTGCCATCCACCCCTACTCCCTTTCGCTGCACCACCACAAGTACGTCGATTGTGCCGTTGGAGCCGCTTGCACAGCGTCTGGAGGCGTGGCTCACGCTGCCCAGCCTGTCTCGCTGGCTCACGCGCACAATTCGACTCGGCTACGCGATTCAGTTCGCCAGGCGACCTCCCAAGTTCAACGGCGTTCTCGAGACGTCGGTGGCAGTCCGGAACGCCCCTGTCTTGCGCGAGGAGATTGCTGTCCTCCTGGCAAAGGATGCAATCGAGCCGGTCCCTCCAGCCGAGATGAGGCAGGGGTTTTACAGCCCTTACTTCATCGTACCCAAGAAAGGTGGTGGCCTTCGGCCAATCCTGGATCTGCGAGTCTTGAACCGGGCTTTGCACAAGCTCCCGTTCAAGATGCTGACGCACAGGCGCATGATCAAATGCATTCAGCCCCAGGATTGGTTTGCAGCAATCGACCTGAAGGACGCTTACTTTCACGTTTCGATCCTTCCGCGACACAGACCGTTTCTACGGTTTGCGTTCGAAGGTCGGGCGTGGCAGTACAGGGTCCTCCCCTTCGGGCTCTCCCTGTCTCCCCGTGTGTTTACGAAGGTTGTAGAGGGCGCCCTTACCCCGTTACGGGAAGTGGGCGTCAGGATCCTCAACTACCTCGACGATTGGCTTATTCTAGCCCAATCCAGAGAGCAGTTGGGCGATCACAGGGACTTGGTGCTCCGGCACCTCAGCCAGTTGGGGCTTCGGGTCAACTGGGAAAAGAGCAAGCTCTCCCCTGTGCAGAGAATCTCTTTTCTCGGTGTGGAGTTCGACTCGGTGAGTATGACGGCACGCCTCACGGAGGAACGTGCCCAAGCAGTGCTGAACGGCCTGAGTTCCTTCAGAGGCAGGAATGTGGTACCACTGAAACAGTTTCAGAGGCTCCTGGGGCATATGGCATCCGCAGCTGCAGTCACGCTGCTCGGATTGCTTCATATGAGACCACTTCAGCACTGGCTACACTCCCGGGTCCCGAGGTGGGCATGGCGCCGCGGTACACTGCGAGTAGGTATCTCCCAGCAGTGTCGCCGCTCCCTCAGCCCCTGGACAGACCTTGCCTTTCTACGGGCCGGGGTGCCCCTAGAACAAGTGTCCCGGCATACTGTTGTCACAACAGATGCCTCCAGCACGGGCTGGGGCGCTACATGCAACGGGCAGGCAGCCTCGGGGCTCTGGACAGGGCCCCGACTGCTTTGGCACATCAACTGCCTGGAGCTGTGGGCAGTGCATTTAGCCTTGCGGCAGTTCCGGCCACTGCTGTTGGGCAAGCACGTGCTAGTCCGCACGGACAACACTGCGGTGGTCTCGTATATCAACCGGCTGGGGGGTATATGATCACACCGCATGTCACAGCTTACCCGCCATCTCCTCCTCTGGAGTCACACGCAGTTCAAGTCACTGCGTGCTGTTCACATCCCGGGGCAGCTCAATCGTGCGGCCGACGCGCTCTCACGACAGCTCACGTTCCCCGGAGAGTGGCGACTCCATACCGAGACGATCCGGCTGATCTGGAGTCGATTCGGGGAAGCTCAGGTAGACCTGTTTGCCTCCCCCGAGTCCTCCCACTGCCAGCTGTACTTCTCCCTGACCGAGGGCCCCCTCGGCACAGACGCACTGGCACACAGCTGGCCTCGGGCCTTACGCAAGTATGCGTTTCCCCCAGTGAGCCTACTCGCACAGACACTGTGCAAGCTCAGGGAGGACGAGGAGCAGGTCCTGCTGGTTGCGCCCCATTGGCCCACCCGGACCTGGTTTCCCGAACTCATTTCCCTCGCGACAGCACCTCCCTGGCGCATTCCTCTGAGGAGGGACCTCCTTTCTCAGGGGCTCGGCACCATATGGCACCATATGGCACCTTGAGTGGTCTACCACCGGCGGTGGTAGAGACCATCATTCAGGCTAGGGCTCCTTCAACAAGGCAAACCTACGCACTGAAATGGAGTCTGTTCGCGACCTGGTGTTCTTCTCGCCGAGAAGACCCCCGAAGATGCACGATTGGAGTAGTGCTTTCTTTCCTGCAAGAAAGGTTGGAGCGTAGGCTATCACCCTCCACCTTGAAAGTGTATGTAGCCGCTATTGCGGCTCACCACGATGCAGTGGACGGCCGGTCCCTGGGAAAGCATGATCTCATCGTGAGGTTCCTGAAGGGGGGTGAATCCCTCCAGGCCTCCCCTTGTGCCCTCTTGGGACCTCTCTATCGTCCTGGCTGGACTTCAGAGGGGCCCCTTTGAGCCGCTGGACTCAGTCGAGCTGAAGTTCCTGTCTCTTAAGACAGCGCTCCTGACCGCGCTCACTTCCATCAAACGGGTCGGGGACCTCCAGGCGTTTTCGGTAAGCGAAGAGTGCCTTGTGTTCGGGCCGGTCTACTCTCACGTTGTCTTGAGACCCCGGCCTGGATACGTGCCCAAGGTTCCCACCACGCCCTTCCGCGATCAGGTGGTGAACCTGCAAGCACTGCCCTCGGAGGAGGTAGATCCAGCCTTAGCATTGATGTGTCCCGTAAGAGCATTGCGCATATACGTGACCCGCACCCGGAGCGTCAGAAGCTCCGAGCAGCTCTTTGTCTGCCACGGAGGGCAGCAGAAAGCGAAGGCTGTCTCCAAACAGAGGTTGGCCCACTGGATAGTGGAGGCCGTCGCCTTGGCGTACCAGTCGCAAGGCGAGCCGTGCCCCCTGGGGGTGAGGGCTCACTCCACCAGGAGTGTTGCCTCCTCCCATGCGTTGGTGCACGGTGCCTCTTTGGCAGACATCTGCAGAGCTGTGGGCTGGGCGACACCAAACACCTTCGCAAGATTCTACAATCTTCGCGTTGAGCCAGTTTCTTCCCGTGTATTGGGTAATGGGCGAGAAGAACTGGCTGGTGTCACGCTTGCTGCGCCATTCCCCCTCACCCGGGGATACGAGCGCCTTTTTCTCCCCCAGTTCAGTTCCCCGGACGGTGAACCCTGGTGGTATCCTCCAAGCACCCCCGGCAGTCAGACTGGGCGGAGCAGTCTGACGCCAGGCCCAGTACTGGTGTTAGCTCGCCCGGGTCTCCGGTCAGCCCCTGTACTGGGCTAGGTGTCCGTATGGCCTGATTCCCCTTCGGGTAATCCCATATGTGTATTCTTCCATGGTAAGGTTTCCCTCATGGTAAACCCGTGTCTTCCCTGTGACAGAGCTTCTGTCAGGTTCTGCTGGCAGCCCTCCTCCCTACTCCTAGGTAGGATCTGCCCCAGAGTCCAGTCGTATGTAGTACTGCCCCAAGCCTGGGCCAGTCCATATCAGTGTCTCCACATGTTACCTCCCTTCGGGCAGGATGTGGCCTCCGTAGCGCCCTTCTATGGAAGGCTCGCTTCCCTGCCGTTACGACAAGCTGTCACGCTGCAACCTTCCTACCGCTCCAGTGCAAATTCGCTAACCTTGGTGCCCACCGGCACCACTGAGTACATCGCTGCTGGAGATAGCCAAGCCGCTGTTCCTTTCCCCACGGAATTGGAAGGGATTTCGACCTTCAGTGAAAGACACAGCGGCTTGGCTATCTCCAGCAGCGATGTACTCAGTGGTGCCGGTGGGCACCAAGGTTAGCGAATTTGCACTGGAGCGGTAGGAAGGTTGCAACCTCTTGCATGGCATTTGTCTGTCACGCACTCGCTTGTCAACATCTGCATGCCACAAGGTTGTGACGGGGTTCAGCTTGTGGCGCTTTCCATAGGACCCCTATGTCGTCACGACATAACTCGTAGTGACCGACAGATAGGGAACGTCTAGGTTACGTACGTAACCCCCGTTCCCTGATGGAGGGAACGGAGACGTTATGTCCCCATGCCACAATCTTGAACCATCGCTGGTTGCCAGGGACTCGTCTAGGCTCCTCAGCGTAAAACCTAATGAGTGGATGCACCTGTCGCCCTTTTATACCCGTATGCACGGGGAGTGGCTCAGGTATGCAAAATCCACTAGCCAATTTCATTGGCGTTTTCTCTTAGTCAGAGATGTTCGGGGCTTCCAGGTAAATCCCCTATGTCGTCACGACATAACGTCTCCGTTCCCTCCATCAGGGAACGGGGGTTACGTACGTAACCTAGACGTTCCCCTCACCTTAGAGGGTCACCTATGAGTTCCCTCTCATTCTGAGGAATGAGTAGTTCTCCGCTCTCCAGAGCTGTCATAGAACGTTGTCAAATCCATGTAATGATAAGTGCACACGGTAAGGCTCTGTGCACTTTCTAAAATCCACCCGGTGGTAAGATCGCACATCAAGTGTTCTGCGTTCTTTCTAAAAACCTGTACGGTAGGGTTACGCGCTGTAGTTTTGTGCCCTTTTTTTTAGTTAGTCAGGACCCAGTTTGTGCCTTGGGCCCCACCCTACCGTTTTGTCCCAATATTTTAGGTTTGAACAGTGTGTCGTACCAAAGGGTTTGTTGAGACCGTTCCCTCAGCGAGCTCGTGCAGAGCAAGCGGTAGCCCCTGGGTGACCGGCCAGGACCTAGTTACTACCACTAGGCGTTTGGCCATATCCCCTTAAAAGAATCTTTCTCTGATTCCAAGCCTTTGAGCTCTACCCTGGGTCCGGTTGTCCCGGCACCTAACAGGTAAAGTTTTAGGGTATGCAGCATACCAGGGACAACTCCCTTAGCCTGGTAGAGTTGGATTAGTGTTCGCCTTATGTATGAAATTGGCTTGCGCTCCCCTCAGCATGGTGGCGTGGGTATATTGTTCCCCATAGCGACCCCTAGGGGATGCAGTTTCGAAGTTCCCATGAAGGGGAACGTCTCAGGTTACATATGTAACCAATGATTCCCCGAGTGGGGAACGAGACACTGTGTCCCCTAGGCTGTGTGCTATGCTTCGGACGCAAGCTTCAGACGAAGAAGTGGATGATGTATTCTCCCGGCGTCCTTTGTACTGTGGTCGCGCCGGTAATGATGTCATAGGCTGTCGCCGGCCAACAGGTTTTGTTTTTGTATGTATGCTTCAGACACGGGTCACGCTGACGGCGTTCCCCATAGCGACCCCTAGGGGACGCAGTGTCTCGTTTCCCACTCGGAGAACCATGGTCACATACGTAACCTGAGACGTATTCTGTAATATAATTTTTTTTTTTTTTATAAAAGTGTGATCATATTCAAACAGGGACATAACACTGCATCACTTTTATTTTTATTTGTGTTATCAACTGTCTTTCCCTATCTTTGTGGTTTACCACTCGTTGTATAGATTTTCATTTAAATAGAGAATTCAACAGTTAATCCCAATACCATATAATTGTAATGATTCAGTCAAGGTGGAGAAGTGAGGAATTCCAGCTGACCGGTTTTATTCAATAGCCTAAAGATTAAGATAAACAATAATAAAAAAAAACAGCTTTACTGGCATATCACCATAAACAAACACAACAATCAACAACGAAACTGATAGGGCAATAAAAACGTGTGTGTATATATATATATATATATAAGAAATTAAACTGAAGGTGAATTAGTAACCATGGACACAAATAACTACTTCTCAAATGGACGATGAACATAATCAGTTCTTATGAATACAAAGAAGGTATTCACTACATTAAATAACAGTAAAACGGAAAATATAAGAAGTCATTGTGTGTATAATATACTATATATAGTGCTTGAAAATGAGGCACGGTGTATGTGCTTGAATGGACTTTGTTTTACATTTTCATCAAAGCTAGACAGTAAAATGCCTTGAAAATGAAGACAATCAGGGTCATTCTGAATAAATATCAACTGACAGAAAGAACAAGCCTATAAAGGAAAAAAAAATCAGAGTGCTTGAAAATGAGGACTGTTGTAAGTGCAAGAATGGACTTTGATGTTAGGGGTGAATTTGCCATGACTCAAATACTATTGTATGAGTGTTGGAATATACGGGGATGATGGGTGCAACAATGGATTTTGATGTTTAGTCTGATTTTGCCATTATTATTTATTTATTTTTCCAAGACTATACTGTAAAATGAACACAGTGATAGTCAGGGTCACTCTGAATATATATATATATCAATTAAATGAATGAGCTAACCTATAAAGGAACACTTTTTATTAGTGTTTGAAAATGGGACACAGTGCATGTGCTAAGACGCATTTTGATGTTGTGGGGGATTTTGCTTTTATTTTTCTCCAAAACTATACAGTAAAATGCCTTTACAATGAATACAGTGACAGTCAAGGTTACTCTGAATATATATCCATTTAAAGAATGAGCTAACCTATGAAGGAACACTTTTTATTAGTGTTGGAAAATGGGACACAGTGCATGTGCTAAGATGCATTTTGATATTGTGGATGATTTTGTTTTTATTTTTCTCCAAAACTATACAGTAAAATGCAAGTGCTAAGACGCATTTTTATATTTTGGGTGAGTTTGCTTTTATTTTTCTCAAACTATACAGTAAAATGTATTGTCAATGAAGACAGTGACAGTCAGGGTCACTCTGATTAAATATAAATTGCAAGAATTAGCTAACCTATAAAGGGACACTTTTAATGAGTGTTGGAAAAGGGGACACAGTGCAAGTGCTAAGACACATTTTGTTGTGTGGGGTGATTTTGCTTGTAGTTTTCTCCAAAACTATAAAGTAAAATGCCTTGAAAATGGATACAGTGATAGTCAGGGCCACTCTGAATACATATCAATTGGAAGAATGAGCTAACCTATTAAAGTAAATATTTTTATGAGTGTTTGCTTATAAAGGAAATTATCCAAGTGCAAGAATGTTTGGGGTGATGTTGCCTTTCATTTTCTCTTCAACTATACCGTAAAATGAATACACTAATAGTCAGGATCACTCTGAACAAATATTAATTGAAAGAATGAGCAAACCACACACAGACACCGACACAGACACGCAAAAAAATAAAAATAACAATGAATGAAAAACATTAATATGAACATTTATTAAACATTAATATGACAATTAATGTACAATACAAATGTTTATGTACAAAAATAATGTATTTACAAACATTAAAATAAAATAAAAAAGTAAAAAAAAAAGTAAAAGTGTAAAGGAAATGCCGGTATGACAGCTTCTTTAAATTAATTCAGACTGCACTCGTACCGTAACGTGCACGTTTAGATGCACAAGATAAAAAAAAGTGCGGCTGGCTTGACTGTGCATTTCAAAGTGCGGCTGGCTTGACCGCAGTGAGTGACTTGGACTGCTTGACTGGCTGGGTTGCACATTTGCTTTTAAAAATACAAAATCGCCCTCGCTGTGTAACAGTACCCGATCCACTTTCCCACAATGTAAATATTGGTAGGCCTCTGTAATTTTATAATTTTTCGTTGCTGCTCCATCAACTCCTTCTGACAGGACGAAGTAGTTAAATATGTCCCCATAGGTTACCTCTGGCCACTTCATATTGTCCACCCACGTTAATAGTGACGATGGATGGGACAATTGGAGACCATCTTATCGTCGTAGGAAGTTTTCACTGTGCTCCCAATTTATAACATTTACGGCATTAACGTTCTTTGCCATTTCGCCAGTTATAGCTAGCTATAAACAATCTTACAACTACTGAACTAGTTACCATGTGCCATAGATGTGCCATATCAGTTTAGCGGAATTCGAATGACAAAATGTGGAAAAGCGAAGAATTAAAAATGGGCGGGGTGGAATAAGGTGGAAAATTCTCTGTTTAAAATAACATTTGATAACATTCTAGACCAGAGTTTCCATTAAGTGACATATGGGGGAAGATGGCCCCCTTGAAAACAATGTGCATTTAAATTGTTACATATGTAGATGTTTACTGTGTGTGGGATGATAATGCATCAGCTAATGTGTTATTATAGGAAATAGAAACATTTGCTAATTTAGCTGTTATATAGGCCTCCAAAAAATATTAAATTATTAATCTTTCGCCTTTTTACCCTAATAATTTCAATGGCAGACAAAGCAGAATCTCAGTAAAAGGGATTTATCTGAAAGGCAAAATTATTCCATGACTTGTAGATATCCATAGTTATTTGCCCTTTTTTTAACTAAAGACATGCCATAATAGCAACTGAATGTAAACTGAATTATTTAAATTATTTCAATTCCCAATTGTTTCGGGAAAAGCCGATTAGTCACCAGAAGAAACGGACGTCAGCTTGTGAGTGTGTCTTTAATACTTGTTCATAGATCTGTTGTTTAAATTATTTACTTGCTCCTAGGAAGGAATATTTCATTTCCTACCTATTTGTAGTCTGCATTTTCGTTGGTTGAATAGTTTTGATTGCACTTACTGGTAAATATAATCATTTGCGCCTCCATTGCTCCTTGGGCAAGGTGTTAGTTTCGTCTCGAGCCATTAGCACTCTGTTAGGCTTATTGGCTGGGCTAATCAGAAGCCGTTCACAGCTGTTTTCACTCTATTCTCTTAATTAGACTGTGTATTTATTTGATGTCCGAGGCTGACGCGGAAGCGTCTGCGGAAGCGTTCAGCATCCTCGTGTGAAGACAGACGAGTGTAAAGACAAGCGACTTTTTCCTGTGCGACTTCACCCGAGCAACGACACCGGCAACGCATTCAGGTATATTTTTTCCTCCCTTCCCTCACACACTCTCCTTTGCTATTCTCTATACTTCCACCTCTATCATGTGTTTCAAAACCATTCCGGTTGTCTCTCGACCACGCTCTAACATCACACGCAGACGGCAACGTAATCCTGCTAACCTGCGCCCCATCTCTACATCTTCTACTACACCTCTTTCTTTCTCTATGGCTCTCTGGAATTGTCAGTCAGCTGTCAACAAAGCAGACTTCATTTCCGCTTTTTCTTTACAATCCACTCTCAGCATCTTGGGCTTGATTGAGACCTGGATTCGTCCAGAAGACTCAGCAACTCCAGCTGCCCTCTCTAACCATTTCTCTTTCTCTCACACCCCACGTCAGGTTGGCCGGGGTGGGGGCACTGGTCTGCTCATTTAAAATAATTGGAAAGACTCAACCCACTCGCCCCTATGCAATTACAACTCATTTGAATCCCATGCGATTACTGTAATGGCTCCTATAAAACTCCAGATTGTGGTAATCTACCGTCCCCCTGGTCAAATTCTAGCCCCCTTCCTAGAGGAGTTGGATGGGTTGCTGTCCTCTTTCATGGAGGATGGAACTCCACTCTTAGTTTTTGGCGATTTCAACATTCATCTAGAAAAGCCTTATGCTACAGACTTTCATTCGCTCTTAGCTTCATTTGATCTCAAACGCCTTACCACTACTAGCACTCACAAATCAGGCAACCAACTTGATTTAATTTACATACGCGATTGTACTGCAGATAACATTCTGGTACAACCACTACATATCTCTGACCATTTCTTCATTAAATTCACATTACACTTTGCTACCAGGGTGCCACCAACCCCCTTACCGGTTACTTTTAGACGAAACCTACGCTCCCTTTCTCCCTCACGTCTTTCCTCTGTAGTATCCTCCTCTCTTCCCTCACCTACCAATTTCTCATCTCTGGATGTGAATACTGCTACTGATACTTTATGCTCTACTTTAACCACTTGTCTAGATGACATTTGTCCTCTCTCCTCCAGGCCAGCACGGACTGCCCCTTCTAACCCCTGGTTATCTGATGTTCTTCGTGAACATCGGACCACACTCCGAGCGGCAGAGAGAAAATGGCGAAAATCAAACGAGCCGTCGGACCTGAGTATGTATCAATCGTTTCTTTCATCTTTCTCTGCTGAAGTCCACACTGCCAAATCGTCACATTTCCATAACAAGATCAACAATGCTCCAGATATGCGTGATCTCTTCAGAACATTTAATTCTCTCCTCTGTCCCCCTCCACCACCTCCCACCACTTCTATCACAGCTGATGACTTTGCAACTTTTTTTACAAACAAAACTAAAACAGTCAGCAGTCAGTTTTCACCTCCACTCACACAGGACCCCCAACCAACTAGATCCACTGCTCAAACTCCCATCTTCTCCTTCTGTCCCCTCACTGAAGCGAAAATATCCAAACTTCTCCTCTCCAGCCATCCTACAACATGTCCTCTAGACCCTATCCCCTCACACCTTCTCCAAGCAATCTCTCCCGCACTCCTACCAGCACTCACACACATTATCAACACATCTCTCCTCACAGGCATCTTCCCCACTGCATTCAAGCAGGCTCGGGTAACCCCACTGCTCAAAAAACCTACATTAAACACTTCTCTTTTAGAAAACTACAGACCTATCTCTCTCCTTCCATTCATTGCCAAAACACTCGAACGAGTTGTCTTTAACCAGGTCTCATTGTTTCTTTCACAGAACAACAAACTTGACACTAAACAGTCAGGTTTCAGGAGTGGCCATTCAACTGAGACTGCGCTACTATCGGTCACTGAAGCCCTGCGAATTGCAAAAGCCAATTCCAAATCATCAGTCCTCATTCTGCTGGATCTCTCTGCCGCTTTTGACACTGTCAATCATCAGATCCTCCTGTCCACCCTCTCATCACTGGATATCACTGGGATTCCACTTCGCTGGTTTGAATCCTATCTCACTGGTCGGTCTTTCAGGGTGGCCTGGGGAGGGGAGGTATCCAAAGCACATAAATTGGTCACTGGGGTTCCCCAGGGATCGGTTCTTGGACCCCTCCTCTTCTCCACATACACTACATCACTGGCTCCCATCATACAGGCACATGGCTTCTCCTACCATTTCTATGCTGATGACACACAGCTCTATCTCTCATTTCGACCAGATGATCCAACGGTAGCTGCACGGATCTCAGGCTGCCTGGCGGACATCTCGGCATGGATGAAAGAAAACCATCTACAGCTCAACCTGGCAAAGACTGAGCTTCTTGTCTTCCCTGCAACTCCAACTCTACAGCATGATTTCACGATTCAGTTAGGTTCGTCAACAATTACCCCATCAGCTTCGGTCAGAAATCTTGGTGTAATCTTCGATGACCAGCTGACCTTCAAAGAGCACATTGCAAAGACTGCTCGATCTTGCAGGTTTGCACTACACAACATCAGAAAGATCAGGCCCTTTCTGACAGAGCATGCTGCACAACTTCTTGTCCAGGCCCTTGTCATTTCTAGACTGGACTACTGCAATGCTCTTCTAGCTGGACTTCCATCAAACACAATCAAACCTTTACAAATGATTCAGAATGCAGCGGCACGACTGGTCTTCAACGAGCCCAAGAGAGCCCATGTTACACCTCTCCTTGCACTGGCTACCAGTTGCAGCTCGCATCCAGTTCAAGACACTGATGCTTGCATATAGAACAATCACAGGCTCAGCACCCACCTACTTCCACTCACTATTATGAACTTACATCCCCTCCAGAAGTCTGAGATCTGCTAGTGAGCGACGCCTCGTGGTACCATCACAGAGAGGCTCAAAATCACTCTCCAGAACATTCTCTTTCACCGTTCCTGGCCGGTGGAATGATCTTCCCACCCCCATCCGGAATGCTGGATCCCTGTCAATTTTCAAGCAACAACTGAAAACTCATCTCTTTCAACTCTACTTGACTATATAAAAAAAAAAAAACTCTTTCACTTTTTCAAAATCTTCATCTTTCTCTTTATCTTTCTCTCCTTCCCTTGCTAGCTTGTACTTATTTGAACAATGCCTGAGACTTGGTGTTATTGGCACTTCCTCTGTATGTTTGCCTCTTCAAGATTAATCGCTTTATGTACTCCCCAATTGTAAGTCGCTTTGGATAAAAGCGTCTGCTAAATGACTAAATGTAAATGTAAATGTACATTTCAATTAATAGTCTATAGGGTTTAATGAATAGTGAATATATTTGAAATGTACATCTAATTAATGGAAATAATTAATAGATACTTAACTTGTTTCATTACTGGATGGATCTGTGTTTTTTTATGAATATCTTAAATGATTCAGTGAAAAATACATTTGTTTAATAGTCACTTGTCGGCACCTACAGGTGTAACGTCACTGCTATAATCTTTATCTGAAATGTCAACTTTGTTTCAAATTATTTTCTCTATTTTGATCGTTACTGTAGACATCACCCTAACAGCACACATACAAAATTATATCGGTGCGATGTCGCTCAGGGAGCAGTTGTCAATACCGGCTGCTCTGCGTGGGCAGGGTTCACCGGCGTTTTACTCACCGTTACGGACAACCTGCGGCTGCCGCCACTGGTTTATGATAAAACAATACACACCACTCTCAATAATAGTTGCAAATGTATTCATATTTTCAATAAACATATTAAACATGCAAATACATTTACATTTTAATACATTTACAGATCTAGAAGCGCTTTTCATTAACTGTAAGCCTTTATACTCACCATGGGAGTTTTGCTCTTTCTCGTGAGTGTTTACCTTCCTCCGCAAGGACATGTGAGCTCAGCTTTACAGCTCAGCTTTACGACCTCTACAGCTCTGAACGTTAGCGGAAACCAGGACACCTAGATGAGCCCCAGAGACAAATCCCCAGTGAGGACCTCGTCACCTAGACAGCTATCGGGAAAAGACCACTGGAACAAGTGGAGCCCTTACAATCTGACTTTGCTGCAGAGGGGAACTGGCCCCCCGACTAAGCCTAGTTTCTCCCAAGGTTTGTTTCTCTGTTCTGTCTCCGATGGAGTTTTGGTTCATTGCCGCCTCTGGCTTGCTTAGTTGGGGCCACTTCATTTCTAGCGATATCACCGACTTGATTGCACAGATACTACTTAAACTGAACTGAGCTGGACAATAACACCACGGAATTCAATAATGAAATGCCTTTAACTGAAAAATTATATTTAATTTTGATATTGTGCAGTTGCTTTGACACAATTTGTATTGTTAAAAGTGCTATATTAATAAAGCTGACTTGACTTTACAGAAACTCGCTGATCAGATCACAGACTCAAAATAACAACACCCGGACTCTGTTTTAATCATTGTCGGGGACTTTAATAAAGCAAATCTTTCCCATGAACTGCCAAAATACAGACAGCATGTTACATGTCCCACCAGAGACAGTAATATATTGGATCACTGTTACACAGCAACAAAAGATACATATCACTCTGTCCCACGAGCAGCTTTAAGACTCTCTGATCACTGTTTGGTTCATCTTATACCAACATACAGGCAGAAATCAGCTAAACTTGTTTTAAGGACTGCTAAAATATGGACTAATGCAGCAGAGCAAGATTTAAAAGCCTGTTTCGACCTCACTGATTGGAGTGTTTTTTAAGCTGCTGCAAACAATCTGGACAAGCTCACAGAAACTGTAACATCTTATATCAGTTTCTGTGAAGATATGTGCATTCCTACCAGGACTCATCTAACTTTCAACAAAGGAAAACCGTGGTTCACTGCAAAACTCAGACAGCTCCGTCAGACTAAAGAAGATGCTTACAGGAAGGGGGACAAATTATTGTATGAACAGGCCAAGTACATACTGGAAAAGGAGATCAGAGTGGCAAAGAGGAATTATTCTGAAAAACTAAAGATTTAATTATTTTCCAGTGACTCAGCGTCAGTGTGGAAAGGTCTGAAAGAGATCACCAACTACAAGACACCATCCCCAGCACTGTGGAGAGTCAACAACTAGCAGACGATCTGAATGAGTTCTACTGCAGATTTGAAAAAACACCCCACACCCGCTCTGAACATCTCTCCACACAACCATTAACACCTCCAGCAACCCCCCTCTCCCCCACACCTGCACTTCAGATCAGCGAAGACAATGTGAGCCAGGTCTTCCAGAAGCAGAAAAGGAAAAAAGCACCAGGCCCAGATTGTGTAACACCAGTCTGTCTGAAATCCTGTGCTGACCAGCTGACCCCCATCTTTACTCAGATCTCCAACAGATCACTGGACCTGTGCAAAGTCCTTTCATGCGTCAAACGCTCCACCATCATCCCCATTCCAAATACATCCAAAATTACAGGACTAAATGACTACAGGCCTGTGGCTCTAACGTCTGTGGTCATGAAGTCATTTGAAAAACTGGTGCTGGCCCACCTGAAGTACATTACTAAATTATTTTTGTCCTCATTATTTGGGGAACAGGCAGTCTCTTTAGAATGTTAACAGTGAGTTATTCTTGGTCATTCCAAACCTCCTCCTGCCCAAACTAACTCAGCTCTCCGTGCCCACAATATTCAAATTGACAATTGTATGTACAGGTATATAACAGTAGACAGTTTTGTGTGTAAAGGTATATTATGTGCAATTAAAATGTAGACTAAGTATGTGTGTTAGATAAATAAATGTATGCGTGTATAAATAGTGTGTGTGTGCCATAATTATTGTCAAGTGTTCATGAGATGGATTGCCTGAGGGAAGAAACTGTTTCTGTGTCTGGTTGTTCTGGTGTTCAGAGCTCTCTAGCGTCAACCAGGTGGCAACAGTTCAAAGAGGGAGTACAATGGAGTTTACAATGGAGTCTATTTGATTGTCCCACTTCAGGTCCTGGGAGATGTGGTGCCCAGGAACCTGAATGACTCCACTGCAGTCACAGTGCTGTTCATGATGGTGAGTGGGGGGAGAGCAGGGTGATTTCTCCTGAAGTCCACGATCATCTCCACTGTTTTGAGCATGTTGAACTCCAGGTTATTAGACTGCACCAGACAGCCAGCTCCTTAACCTCCTGTCTGTAAGCAGACTTGTCACCATCCTGGATGAGGCAGATCAGTGTGGTGTCATCTGCAAACTTCAGGAGCTAGATATAGGGGTCTCTCTGATCCAATCTATTTAAATCAGATCCAAGCTATTTAAAGGAATGAAGACATTTTCACAGGAAAGGTGTTTCAATGTGTCGTTTTGATTGGGAGATCAGTTTCACAGTTTGCACTGTATTATTCTTATAGTTTAGTTGCTATATGGGAGAGTGCTTTCAAAGTCCTGTCCACTCTGCTTCCCCGATCAATATACAAGAACGGAGGAAAGGTCTTCAGACCCACAACCACAGAATCCTGGAAGTCATTCATTTGACGTACAACCAGTGTTTGTTTTTTTTTTTTTACTTTTTCTACTCCATACACAGTACTGTGTTCCTGTGGCTCAGTGGTAGAGCATTGCGTTAGCAGTGCAAAAGGTTGTGGGTTGTGGGAACACACATACTGAAAAAATGTATTGCCTTGTTAGTCGCTTTGGATAAAAGCGTCTGCTAAAAGCATAAATGTAAATGTAATGTTCAAAAGTTTTAGGCCACTCGTATTTTCACCAGTTAAAAAAGGGTTTTAAGTCAGTTATTTATATCTTTTGCTGTAGTGTCTCAGAAGGAAATATCAGTTTGTATTTCCAAACATTCTTTTTGCCATTAATTGTAATAATCCAGTTAATGTCTGACAGCAGCCAGTGCTCCACACAGAGATCTTATCTGATTATCATCCAGTCTGTCTGGAATGACACAAAGAAACTAAGACAGACTAAATCCAGAAGAACTGTGGCAACATCTCCAAGATGCTTCAAGAAACCTACCTGCAAAGCTACAGTACTGTTAAACATTTGTGAAAACTTTGTGAAAAATGAGGATGCTGTCAAAAATAATGTCATAAATAGATTTATTTTATCAATTAACTTCTATTAACTAACTTAAATAAACATTTGGTGCAAGCAGCTTTTGCCCTCTGTGCACTTGTGAATAGTTTTTTAGGAAGCTTTGTAGGGAGGTTTCTTGAAGCATTTTGGAGATGTTGCCACAGTTCTGCTTGATTTTAGTCTGTCTCAGTTTGTTCTGTTTCTTCATTTCATTCCAGACAGACTGGATGATGATCAGATCAGATCTCGGTGTGGAGAACTGACTGTTTTCAGACTCTTTGTGCAATCAAAAATCTCACAACCATTTTTTTAGCTGGCTAAAATACTAGAGGCCTAAAACCTTTGCACAGTACTAATATATATATATATATATATATATATATATAATCCTGAGGCCAGCTGTGTGCCAGTGCTTCCGTGCCGAGGGGGCCCTCGGTCAAGTAAAAATACAGCTGGCGGTGGGAGGACTCGTGGGAAGCAAACAGGTTCACCTGAGCTTCCCCGCATCGACTCCAGATCAGCCGGATCGTCTCGGATGGAGTCGCCATTCTCTGGGGAACGTAAGCGGTCGTGAGAGCACGTCGGCCGCACGATTGAGCTTCCCCGGGATGTGGACAGCGCGCAGTGATTTGAACTGCGTTTGACTCCAGAGGAGGAGATGGCGGGCGAGCTGTGACATGCGGTGTGATCGTATACCTCCCAACCGGTTGATATACGAGACAGACGCTGTGTTGTCAGTGCGGACTAGCACGTGCTTGCCCAACAGCAGTGGCCGGAACTGCGGTAAGGCTAGATGCACTGTCCACAGCTCTAGGCAGTTGGTGTGCCAAAGCAGTCAGTGCCCCGTCCAGAGCCCCGAGGCAGCCTGTCCATTGCATGTAGTGCCCCAGCCCGTGCTGGAGGTATCTGTTGTGACAACAGTATGCCGGGACACTTGTTCTAGAAGCTCCCCGGCCCGTATGAACTAACTTTTCTGCATCAGAAACACTTAACATGTTCCGTAGCTTGGCAATGTTTCTAAGATGGAAGAATGCTGTTTTTGTAACATTGGAAATATGATTTTCAAAAGATAGGTTGCTGTCTAATATAATACCCAGATTTTTGACTGTAGAGGAAGTAACATTACATCCGTCTAGTTGCAAATTGTAATCCAAGAGATTCTGTGTACTGTTTTTAGGTCCAATAAGTAATATCTCTGTCTTATCTGAATTTAATAGGAGAAAATTATTGGTCATCCAATCTTTTATATTTTTAACACACTCTGTTAGCTTAGTTTAGAAGTTTCATCTGGTCTTGTTGAGATATATAGTTGAGTGTCAGCATAACAATGGAAACTAATCCCGTATTTTCTAATAATATTGCCAAGGGGCAACATGTATAATGAAAATAACAGAGGACCTAGGACAGATCCTTGTGGTACTCCATACTTTACTGGTGATATTTGAGATGCCTCCCCGTTTAAATAAACAAAGTGATAGCAATCGGACAGGTAGGATATCTAAACCATCTTAGAGCCTGCCCTTGAATGCCTGTATAGTTTTGTAATCAATCTATCAGTATGTCATGATCTATAGTGTCGAACGCAGCACTAAGATCAAGTAAAACTAGCAACGAGATGCAGCCTTTCTCTGGCGCAAGAAGTAAGTCATTTGTAATTTTAACAAGTGCAGTTTCTGTGCTATGACGGGGCAATGTTGACAAAGAATAAGAATCTATAGTACCTAGTTTACAACGTTTTGTGTTTTAATGAAACTGATCTACAAAAACTGTTGTTTTATTTGTGTCTGTAGGGGTTGAATGAATGAATGAATGATACACTTAATTGTGTATTGCTGTACACCCAAAGTGCTTTACAATCATGTGGGGGTCTCTCCTTAACCCCCACCAGTGTGCAGCATCCACTTGGATGATGCGACGGCTGCCACAGGACAACGGCGCCAGTGCGCACACCAACTACAGGTGGAGAGGAGAGAGAGTCATAGAGCGTCATAGTGTCTTTGTCACTATACTGGGGCGTTAGGACCCACACAGACTGCAGGGTGAGCACCCCCTGCTGGCCTCACTAACACCTCTTCCAACAGCAACTAGACATCAATAACCCAATGTTCAGGTAATGTTTAACCCAGCAACACAGTTAACCTGACCCACTGGTTGGGTCAAATAAACAACCCAGCATTCTGGGTCAAATGGTTAGACCCAGCACTTGGGTCTAAACCACCCAGCGCGTGTTGTATCCCATAGTTACACAGTGGCTGTGTTAAGGTTGGGTTATGTTTTAATGCAGCATTTTTAGAGTGTAGTAAGTACAAAAATAACCATTACTACATCAAAACTATGGTATGAACCAAAAAAAACGTGGTTACTACACTAATGGTTGCTACAGTATAACTATAATAAAACCATGGTTAACTGTTGTATAAGTATAAGCACCTTTCACAATACTTAGCATTTCAAAGTAGGTTTACAGAAAATGCATGTTTTCAAGGTTACAATTTAAAAATATCCTTTAATTAGCCAGAGGTGACAAAGTAATGTCAATTTGACAGCAGCTCAAAGATAATACAAGTCTTGTGGTCAGTACTGGCAGCATCTAAGGCTATCTTCGTGGCAAAAATTGAGTTACAATAATACAAGAGTTACATGTCAATAATACAAGAGTAACAAAGTAATGTCAATTTGACAGCAGCTCAAAGATAATACAAGTCTTGTGGTCAGTACTGGCAGCATCTAAGGCTATCTTCGTGGCAAAAATTGAGTTACAATAATACAAGAGTTACATAAACACAAAATAAAAAAACAGACAAATAATAATTACAGCAGTTAACATTTTTTAAATTACATAATAAAAATTCTAAAATCTTTTTTGATGAAATCTTATTAGAGTCTCTAGCCATGTGTTCAGTTAAACACTATCCTTCAACATTATTTAAAGGGTAAGTTCAAAAATTTTCAATCAATTTTGTATTGTTACAATGTTGGTAATATATAGCCGCTTCTCCACCGAAATTAACTGGAACAATTTGTCCCAGGAACTTTTTTTTACCCAAAACTGTTCATGTCTGCGTTTCCATCGTGGTTTAAAGTATCTAGAACAGTACTTCCCAAACTGTGGGTCGCGGCCCCCCGGTGGGCCGTAGCGGTATTTGGGGGGGGGGGGGGAGTAGCTAGTCTAAATCTAAATATTTAAATAATTAAAATATTCGAACTGTTCTAAAATGTGATCCCCCCCTCCTTATTACACAAATTAAATGTAGATGTTTTTAGGTTCATTTTTTTTTTAAACATAGTTAGGTGTTTCATTGCAATAGATTTGTGAACTATGTACAGTAGCTTCTGTTTAGGGATGCACCGAAATTAACATTCTTGGCCGAAGCCGAACAAAATGAAACACTGGGCTGAATATCGAACACAGTTTTTCAGCATTTTTACTCCCCCATGTAGGCCTTTTTTGCATTTTTTTTCACTATTGCATAAATGCATATATGCATATTGCATGGATTTTTACTGTTTTGTCCTGCTTTACAAAAATAATAATAATAATAATTTAATTTACTTAACACTGAACATTTGTATATATCCTATCAGACATTATACTAACAAAGCACAATGTAACTTCAAATTAATAATTTAGTAAAATAATGTTTTTTGGCCATTTTTGAGACCCCCTTCCTGAATCAGGCTTGTATTTATTATTGTTATTGTCTTATTTTTATTTAATTTTACAGAACAATTGTACAATTACAATACTAACATTTATGAATGTTGATGGAGCTTTTATTTAGGCGGAAACACGCAGGAATACCTCAGTGCTTCTTTTTGTTGACAACAGCATGCAGATATATCTCAGATATATCTCATTATGAATTCGGGAAGGTGTTTGTCACACGTATCACATTGTCACACTGCTTTAAAAAAAATAGCAAATGATGAGTAACAGTGTTTCAGCGCAGAATTTCCTCGCGCTTTGGACTTTGAACACTGGCGCCGCGAGCTCGAGCAGCCAGTTATGGGAACTCCTTCCCTTCAACCTTTCCTGAAGTCCTATTGGCTCACGCCAGTCAAATGACTGGCCAATTGTCGCGAAGCATGCAAATATGACGAGCTCGAGACAGTATAAATGCGATGCTCGCGACAATTATATCAGAATCGGATACTGAAACCGTAGGCTGGGCTAGCAGCGAACACGGCGACTACCGTGATGTCTCGTTCCCGCTCTCAGGGAACCGAGGTTACCATAGTAACCGGTAGCGTTCCCTTTCGAGCTGTCACGAGACATCACGGAGATTTCTCCGTTATGGGAACGATATTAAATCCCGCCGTGAGAGAGGCTATGAAGCCTAACCCCGAACACAGCAGATAAAATACGCACAAGCATACTTCCCAATAGTGACGCTGTAGGCAAGCTCACTGCTGATAGGTGGCTGTAAGCCAATAAGCGTCTAGCCCAAAGGTATACAAATTTGCATATTTGGACAGTTTTTAACGTCGGCTGCGCTGAACCAGGGCAACTTGCACAACAACATTAAAAGAACTGCACGGGGATACCGTGTAGCAGCAATCTAGCATGATAAGGTATCACTAGAAATCAACGAATACAGGAATCTGCACTGAGTAAGGGCAGAGCAACCGTAAGTCAGAGGGTCAAGCAGAGTAACTTACTGTGCGAAACAGCGGCACACACATAACAATGTAGAAACATGCATCAGCCACTCACCGACAGCACCTGGGAGGCAAAGGACTGAACGTCCAGCCTGTAAAACCTGGCGAAAGTATTCTGTGAAGACCAGCCCGCTGCCGCGCATATATCTTGAATAGACATACCTCTCGACCAAGCCCACGAGGAAGCAATAGCCCTTGTTGAATGTCCTCTAATGTGTAAAGGACACTCCAACCCTTGGCTCGTATAAGCAGCCGTAATAGCGTCTACGATCCAGTGGGAAATCCTCTGCTTTGAAACGGCTCTGCCTTTCGCACAACCACCGTAGCATACGAATAGCTGGTCAGATTGTCGAAAGCTGGCCGAACGGTCGATGTAAATCCTCAAGGCCCTGACAGGGTACACCGAAGTCTGAGCGTCTGCATCACGCGAGGCTGTTGACTCGGAAGACAGGGCAGACAGAGATACGGTCTGCGTCTTGAAGGGGGTAGAAAGTGATTTAGGCACGTATCCCATTCTCGGACGGAGAGTGACACTGCAGTCACCGGGTCCGAAGCGAATACAGTCACTGTCCACAGAAAACGCATGCAAATCCCCTATGCGCTTAGCTGAGGCGAGTGCGAGAAGGAGTGTAGTTTTAAGAGACAGCTCCTTCAAACCCACGGAAGTTAAAGGCTCAAAAGGTGGCTGAGAAAGAGCTCTTAATACCACCTCTAGGTCCCAAGGCGGAACTGACGGTGGCCTCGGAGGATGTAGTCTTCTCGCTCCCTTAAGAAAACTCACCACCATGGGGTCTCTGCCGATCGACTGGCCGCCTTGCGGGGAACGGAACGCGGCAATGGCTGCTACATAGACTTTCAGTGTCGAGGGTAACGATCCACTATCCAGCCTGTATTGCAGGAAACTCAGAACATTCAACACGGTGCAAGTAACTGGGTCGATATGAGCCTGATGGCACCATTTTACAAACACCCCCCATTTTGAGGCATACAAACGTCTTGTAGAGGGTGCTCGCGCTTCCGTGAGTGTGTCGATCACACGAGACTGCAATGCATCTAACTCCCCTGACAACCCTGGAGCATCCACACATGAAGGTTCCATAGTTCCGGGTTCGGGTGCCACACCGAGCCGTCCACCTGAGATAGCATATCCCTCCTGACCGGAATCGGCCAGGGAGGGGTTATCAACAGCTCCGTCAGGTCCGGAAACCAAGGCTGGTTCGGCCAGTTCGGGGCTATGAGTATCACAGATGCTCGCTCCTCCCTGATCTTGCATAACACCAGAGGCAATATCTTGATCGGAGGAAACGCATAAAGTCTGGCTGCCGGCCAGTGCGCTGTGAGCGCGTCCCCTTTCAACGGGGAGTGGGACAGGGAGAAGAACAACGGGCAATGTGCATTCTCGCTCGTAGCGAATAAATCCACCTCCGCTTCCCCGTAGAGGTTCCAAATCATCTGAACCGACTCGGGGTGTAGTCTCCATTCCCCTTGAGGAATTCTCCTCCTCGAAAGCTTGTCCGCCCCACGATTCAAGAGACCGGGGATGTGCGTTGCTCTGATGGATAGAAGGCGAGAATCCGCCCATAGCAGTAAAATCGTTGCCTGCTCGCACAGAGCCTTGGAACGAATGCCGCCCTGGCGATTTATGTATGAGACTACAGACGTGTTGTCGGTGCGAATCAGTACATGTTGCCGTTCCAGTAGTGTTTGAAACTCCTTCAGGGCTAAAAAGACTGCCTCTAATTCCAAGCGGTTTATGTGCCACCGGATCTGGGGCTCCGACCACCGCCCCGAAGCTGGCATTCCCTCGCACACCGCTCCCCAGCCGAGCGTCGATGCGTCTGTTGTGACCACCACGCGTGAAGTCACCAACCCCAGGGGGACTCCCCGGCTGAAGAGATCCGGGTTGAGCCACGGAGCCAGAGCTTCGATGCAGCCGCCGGTGACCGCGATACTCAAACGTCCCGAGGTCCATGCCGTCCAAGGGACTCGAGTTTTCAGCCACAGCTGCAGGGGTCGCATGTGTAATAAGCCCAGATGACACACTGCCGAAGCCGATGCCATGAGTCCCAGCAATCTCTGAAATTTTTTCAGATGAACAGACCTGCCTTCTCTGAAATGGCGCAGGTAAGACAAAATGGCCGCCACGCGCTCTCGCGAGAGGCGGGCTCTCATTTCCAGGGAGTCCATGCAAACTCCCAGATACATGATGGACTGACTCGGGGCAAGAATGCTCTTTCGCCTGTTTACACATAGCCCTAGGGACTCCAAGTGAACAAGCAGTGAGTCTATATGGCTGAGTAGCGTGTCCCGGGACTGAGCTAAAATCAGCCAGTCGTCCAGATAATTGAGGATGCGCATCCCGCTCGCCCTGAGGGGGGAAAGTGCTGCATCCACGCACTTTGAAAACGTGCGCGGGGCCAGAGCCAGCCCGAACGGGAGAACAGAGTATTGGTACGCAGTGTTCTCGAAGGCAAACCTCAGAAACCGTCTGTGATGCGGTGCTATCTGAATGTGAAAATACGCGTCCTTCAAATCCACGGACGCAAACCAGTCCCCGGGGCGAATCTGCGCCAGGATCTGTTTCAGCGTTATCATCCTGAACGGACGCTCGCAAAGTGCTCTGTTGATTGGTCTGAGATCCAGAATTGGGCGAAGCCCCCCATCCCTCTTGGGCACCACGAAGTAGCGGCTGTAAAAACCGCTCTCCAGCTCGTTTGGTGGGACTCGCTCTACTGCTCCTTTCTCGAGCAGACAGCCAATCTCTTGCCTCAGAGCCTGGGCATTTCGAGGCGATGTTAGAGACTGCACCACGCCATTGAAACGGGGTGGTCTGCGCCTGAATTGGAGAGTATATCCCCGCTCTATCACGCTGAGTAGCCAACGCGAGATTCCCGGAATAACCTTCCACGCGCTTATGAACTGACGCAGCGGCTTTAGCGGCTCGGTCGTTGGATGCGCGGCTATAACCTGTGTTGGATGCGGACCTGCACTGCTCTGAGGCGGGGCAAAGGGAGCCGCATTTATTGAGTGAGGAGGAGAAAGATCTTTTTGTGAGAAAGTATGCATTTTTATTGAATGGACACTCAACACACACACATTTGAGCAGCTGAACTTTGGGCGCTTGGGAGCCGGGCTGCTCTCGCGCTCTCCTCCTTCCCTCCGATCGTCAGGAAGACGGCTTAGCAGCCGGGGGCGGGCGAGAGTCGCGTCGCGGGCTTCTCCGCTGACCTTGGCGCTTCCTACCGGAACCCCACACCTTCCTCCGGACGTCTGGCTCCTGTCGAGGAGCAGTAGCAGTAGCCCCAGCCGGGGCAGGCCTGGGAAAATCTCTCCGCTGGGCGGAGCCATGCGCTGACGAAGATCTGGATCTAGCCGTCTGTTGCTGGGGGGCGCGTCTCGGCATCACGTGACTCATAGCTTTCGCGCGCTTTTGAGTCTCAGCGAATCGCTCGGTTATGGTCTCCACGGCATCACCGAAGAGGCCGGAGGGAGTTATAGGAGCGTTTAGGAGCACCTTACGGTCGGCATCCTTGAGGTCAGCTAAATTTAGCCAGAGGTGTCTCTGAAGGACGACCATAAAGCCCATGGCCTTACCCACAGACTGGGCCGCTCGCTTCGTCGCCATCAACGCGAAGTCCGTCGCCGCGCGCAGATCCTTCGTCGCCTCAGGAGTGAGGACTCCGCCCTCCGCCGTTTGCAGGAGTTTGGCCTGGAACACCTGCAGCACTGCCATGGCGTGCAACGCCGATGCCACCTCGCCATCAGAGGCATACGCTTTATTAGCGAGATGGGCGGTGGTTCTGCACGGCTTCGACGGAAGGCTGATGTCCGGGCCTAGGGACTTCGCTGCTGCAGGACACAGGTGTGCAGCAACGGTCTCCTCGACGGGGGGAGAGCGCACGTAACCGTGGGCCTCCGCCCCATCCACGTGGGAGAACATGGCCTGCGTGTTAGAATGGACGCGCGCCGATTGGGGCGCAGACCACGTCTTCACGAGCTGTTCGTGAACATCGGGGAAGAAAGGCACCGATGTCCTCGCGTCAGCTTTGCGTGTGGACCTGAAGTACCACGAGTCGAGCTTACTCCTGACAGGCTCCTCCGGAGGATTCCAGGTGAGCTCCAACTCCTGCACAGCTTTCGATAGAACCCTCATGAGCTCCTCCTGGAGGCCTGAAGGCTCTGAGCTGCCTAGCTGCTCGGGCTCCGATCCAGCCCAACCGTCCTTCTCCGAGGCCGAGATGGACATGGCCTCGTCGCCCTCCTCGTGGCCAAAAGCTACGAATCCCTCGATATTGGAAGGGGGGCGGAAGCAGTCCTCGGGGAAGGAAATCGGCGAATGCGGCGACCGTTGGGTTCGACGGCACTTTAAGACGGCGCTCCCGCCGCCAGGAGAGGGGGGGCTCACCAGCGGCACGCTGGCGGCAGTGAGCCCCACCCCGAACAGGCCGCGAACCATATCGCGGCGGGCCCGGAGCACGCGGACCGGCAGGTCCGCGCAATGTCCACAGTCGGACTCGTCCAGCGCCGCCTCGGCGTGGGCCAGGCCCAGGCAGGCGACGCAGTGGAGATGCTGATCCAGCGGTTCAATGGGTCCCGCGCAGATCTTACACACTGAAGCCATCACGAATTCAAGGTGAAGTAGAAGATTCTGATATAATTGTCGCGAGCATCGCATTTATACTGTCTCGAGCTCGTCATATTTGCATGCTTCGCGACAATTGGCCAGTCATTTGACTGGCGTGAGCCAATAGGACTTCAGGAAAGGTTGAAGGGAAGGAGTTCCCATAACGGAGAAATCTCCGTGATGTCTCGTGACAGCTCGAAAGGGAACCACCCCGTCCTCTTCTCATCGGAGACATGAGAAGCAGCACTAAGCAGTCTCTCGCTGTCTGTGTTTTGTGCTTGTAATGATGTCTGCATCTCTCTCTCGGACAGTTTTAAATGCTTCCACACTGCAGACGTGTTTGCTGCATTAGTGCGCGCCACTATTTGATCGCGTAATGTCATTGTTCGGTACAAATTATTCAGTCTTTTCGCTTATTCAGCCAAACACCGAAATGTTTTTTTTCCTATTTTTGGCGGAACATTCGGTTTATCCATCCTTCTATTACACACTTTGATGCAATATAATTGTAAATAGTATCCAGAAAGTGTAGTGTTTTGGATTTAAATATATTTTAAAGAAGATTTACATCATCTTACTTTCACCAGCATATAAAAATATAAAATGTTATGGTAGTTCTCATAGTTCACGTGAAATTCTTACAAACTGGTTAATAAATGTTGATAATTTTGTGCAGAGACAATCTGCTTTATTAAATATATATAATATGTAAATATATCTTTATACCATTAATCTATATATTTTTAACAAAGAGGGGGGGAGGGGTCGTGGAGCTTTTGCAATGTTTTTGGGGGGCCTTACCCCTCTGAAGTTTGGGAAGCTCTCTACAAGGATAGGCAACATGTCTGGTGACGTAGACAGGGCCGGATTATACATAGAGGGGATTGGGCGAGTGCCCTGGGGCACCAGCCAATAGGAGGGCACCAAGTGATTAAGATAATGACTAGACCTTTAAAATATTTTTCATGTATATGTATATATATATATATATATATATATATATATATATATTTTGAAGAGATGCAGATGCATAGAAAATTAACAGTTAATGATACAATATATACAGAGATAATATAAAATACATGCATGGATATAAAGAATTGCGATTGGGTCAGGTGACAGTATTTACCCCCTCCCACAGTCAGAGTCCAGCATATTTATTCACAAATGGATAGGCAGCATCAGTTTAGCGGTTGTGCGAAACGTAAATAAAAAAAGGAGAATGTATCACGACACATAGCCATGGCTCTACAGTGCGACTGAAAAGTACTACGTGCGACTAACCCGATCAGCAGGCTATTTGTGTTAGTGCTGAGGGGAGCTTCAAAGATTTCTACTTGCGTGTTTTTGCAGCGTTGAGTAATGTATCGCAGACATATGATGATTCCTTGAATGCAATGTTAATCAGAATCCACTCACTGCTCAAAATACTGGAGTTTTGTTCATTGCGGAGTTATGCATAAAGTAGATGGTGTAAATAAGAGATTATTTGTATAGTGTAGAGCTTAGTTGATTATAATGGAGCTTTGTGAGATCGCGATGAACTAAAGTGAGTGACAGCTTTTTAAGATTATTAAGGGAGTTTGCAAATGTGATATTAAATTAATACAATAGTTCAATAAGCAAGAAGTTAACATTAAGTGATGTACATTGTATTACTTTTTTGTCTGATATTGCTCTATTTCGTCAAGGAAAATTGTTTCAAATAGTCACAGCTAAGCCACTGCGCATCTCCATTCAAACACATAATAATCAATTGAATTAATGATTAGTGATAAAACCAGTGACTTGCCGCCACCTGCTGGCATTTTATTTCTATTTTTAAAGTGTCATTTCAGTTATTTAAATCCTTTCAATCAAACAACAGTTATATATTAAAAATGTTATATTTAAAACATTAATCTCACAATATTGATATTAATTTAAAACATCCATGCCACCTCTGAGCCTTTGTAAATGTATGTACCTTTTAAATGTACCTACTTGCCACCTTTGTAGTGGCACTTCAGATGTGGTCACCCTGGGGCACTACACTGTGTTAATCCGGGCCTGGACGTAGGTCTGTGTGCGTTTCTCAATACCAAGTACACAAATTTCAGACTTGCATCCTCGGTAGTTCTGACTTTGCGAGTTTGACTCGGAAAGTGTGATATGGGATGATATTAGATTATCCATGTACTGTATAAATGTCATGCATGTATCTTACTAACCACAAACAAATGCCTTTCAATTTGAGTCTGTGGAATTCGGGATTAAATGATCGTGCAGCGATTTGAACAAATAAAGACATGTTTGTGATTAAAAAATTCTGATCTGCATTAATATATCATAAATTGCTCATGCAAAAAGGAAACTGTGCATTTTTGGATACGAGTCTACCCCCAAGAGAACTGTTACAAACATGAGCCAAAAGGTAAAGGGGGAGGTGTTGCTACGATTTTTAGCAATATTTTCAGCGTTTCTCAGAGGTCGTGTTTCAAGTATATTTCATTCGTAGTAATGGTGCTTCATATACCGTTATCCAAAGAAACAAATGTTACTGATAAATCCCCTGTGATGTTTGTACTGGCTACTGTATACTGGCCACCAGGGCACCGTACAGACTTTATTAAATAATTTGTTGATTTTCTATCTGAGTTAGTGCTGGCTGCAGATAAAGTCCTAATTGTTGGTGATTTTAATATCCATGTTGATAATGAAAAAGATTAGTTGGTGTAGCCGCTACTCTGTTGTTACCAAACGCGGCTGAGAGGCTAAAACAGGAACTCAATGCATTTGCGACGCAACAACAATAAAATTATGGGTTAGGCAAAAATGATATTTGTTGTTCTTTATTGCACAGACTGACTGATGTTATCAAGTTTCGTTGTATTGAATTATGTTGAGTTGGTCAACAAAGAATACATCGTCCCTGCTCACCCCCTCTTCTTAGCATCTTTAATTGAACAGGTGATTAATATCCCCAATCCCACGTAACCCCGTGACTCTCCACCACAAACATGTGACATAGGCAAAACATTAACTCTTTCATGTCCACTACAATCCAGACCCTAATTATTATCAAATAATAATTACATTCATCAAAATAGAGACATGAAATTATTACATTATAACAGCATTATGCAAAGCACATTCTTCTTTTCTTCTCAAAAAATGGGAAGAGAAAAAGCAAAAAAGTGTTTATAACATGGCTTAGTCAAAGTGTTCTTTACATTTCCAAATTCCACTTTGTCAGGTTCCTTCCTTGAAGGTCAAAGTCAAAAAAATTCAGTTAATAAGTCAAGTTAACCGTCTTCTGCTTCTTGTATAATACAGAGCTTGGTTATCGGTCTGTCCAGACAGCTGGTTTTGTTCTTAACTTTTACATGACCCATAAGCCAAGAGTTTTGAGGTGCTGTGTTATCACTATAAGCACTATATCTCCTGGTTTAAAGTTACATTTGACACTTTTTCTGATGCTTTTGAAGCTGCTGTAAATACTCCAAAACCCATCTTTTCCAGAACAAGTCTGACATGTACTGGACCTGTTTTCATCGTTTGTGAGCATAAACATCTTCCTTTTTTAATTCTCCAGGTGGTAATGATGGTGAGAGGTTCTCAAAAGCAACAGATGGTTTGGTGTTAATGCTTCTAAGTCAGATGGGTCTGTGGATGATTTGGTGATTGGACGACCATTAATAATAGCTTCCACTTCACACAGAATGGTGTGTAGGCCTTCTTCATCAAGATTCTGCACCTTTAAGGTAGAGTTCAGAATTTTACACACAGATCTGATTAACCTCTCCCATACTCTTCCGTAATGTGATCCAGTTGGGGGGTTAAACGTCCATTTGATTCCTTTCTGAAGAAGGACATCATTAATCTGTCATTGATTCCATTACTTTATTGCTACTTTTAGTTCATGCTCTGCTCCAACAAAGTTCTTTCCATTATCAGATTTAAGTTCCTGGACCTGTCCGCGTCTTGCAATGAAACGCCGAAGTGCATTTATAAAAGATTCGGTGTTCAAGGAGGATGTCACCTCCGTATGCACTGCTCGTATGGCCAAACAGGTGAAAATTACTCCATTTCACTACACTTCTTCTGCTTTTTACCTCAAAAGGTCCAAAGTAATCTACCCCAACACGGGTAAATGGAAGTCCAAGGCTTATAAAGTGTGCCTGATGGAGTGCAGCTGTGTTATTAGTGCAATGGTGGATGGGAAATGCAGTCCGTGGGTGATGTGCAGCTGTAGTGTGGTGCAAGAGACAATGTGGTGAGTGGGCGTGAGCTCTTGAACCGGATTCGTGACAGAACCACTCCCCCAAAGAGCGGCTTCCAGACGCTCCACACATAGAACAATCCAGGAGGGCGGTGGAGCGGAGGTGGAATCGGGGGAGGAGACGGAGGGCCAGGTCCATGTGGGGCAGACGAGACCGGAGCTCACCAGGGCGGAGCAGACGAGACCGGAGCCCACCAGGGCGGAGCAGACGAGACCGGAGCCCACCAGGGCGGAGCAGACGAGACCAGAGCCCACCAGGGCGGAACAGATGAGACCCATGGCAGAGACTGGGACCTAGAGGAAACTGAGACACAAGAGGCAGAGAGAGCACATATAGTCTCAAGGACCGAGGCAGGGAGTTTAGGCGGCCATGGTAGATCCGGGACCTTGGGCAGCCATGATGGATCAGGGGACTCCATGGGCCATGGCGAGTAGCTCTCCCCAAAAAAGTTATTGGGGAAATCCACTACCTTAGGGAGGCACTCTGGAGGCGCGAACGTCAGGGGGCATTCTGGAGGTGCTGAGTCTCGGGGGCACTCAGGTGGCGCTGAACTGGAAGGAACCAGTGGAGACGAAGGTGAGCCGGACGGGGCCAGCGGAGACAAATGAGAGCCGGAAGAAACCAGCGGAGACAAAGGAGAGCCGGACGGAACCAGCAGGGGCTCTGGGGAGCCGGACGGAACCAGCAGGGGGTCTGGGGAGCCGGACGGAACCAGCAGGGGCTCTGGAGCGGACTCTGCGAGCTCCTGGGACGGAGCGGGCTCTGGACCGGACTCTGCGAGCTCCTGGGACAGAGTGGGCTCTGGAGGATCAGCGGAGACGTGAAGTGACTCTGGCAGGTCAGCGGACATGTGAAGTGACTCTGGCAGGTCAGTGGAGATGTGAAGTGACTCTGGCAGGTCAGCGGAGACGTGAAGTGACTCTGGCAGGTCAGCGTAGACGTGAAGTGACTCTGGCAGGTCAGCGGAGACGTGAAGTGACTCTGGAACGGTCAATGCTGCGGCCCTGGGAATGCCAGCTGCTCGCACCGACACCAGTGGTGCGTCCAACACACAAGCAATCAGTCCTGGCCAAAGAGGTGCATCCGCGGGCGTGGTGGCCATCTTGGCCGGGGACTCAGGCGTGGCCGACATGAGCAGGCCCTGGCTCGGCAGGCATGATGAGAGCAGACCCTGGCTCGGCAGGCACGACGAGAGCAGACCCTGGCTTGGCAGGCACGACGAGAGCAGACCCTGGCTTGGCAGGCATGACGTGAGCAGATTCTGGCTTGGCAGGCCTGTTATGAGGCTCAGGTAGATCAGTGGTGACTTGATTGGGCTAACAATGAGAAGCTGTTACTTTACCGGATTCATGAATGGCAGTAATGATGTGACCGGTTGCTGTGGCCGCCATTTTGTGCATGCGTTCTGGTGCGTCCGCCACCTCAGTCTCAGACGCGGTGTTGCGTTTTTCTTCCAAGACACCCACAGTAAAGGAAGAGCCAGCAACCATCAAAGCATAGTCCATGAAATCAGTTAAACTAACATCTAACTTTCCTTCAGGTAACCATGACTTTACAGGCTCACTTAGTCCGAAACGAAAAATCTATTTTAAGAAAACATCACCAAAAGGTACCTTGTCAGACAGCTCACAGAACTGGTGAACATACTCCTCAATGGACAGGCCTCCCTGGTGAAGATGTAGAAGTTGGTCTAGTGAGTCCATGGTTGGGCTGGGTAGCCGAAATAAAGCCGCTGGATCTGAGGTGTCTGGATCCGCTGGATTAGTGTCTCTCCACCACGAACATGTGACATAGGCAAAACATTAACTTTTTCAGGTCCACTACAGTTGGCATCAGCATATATAGATGAATGGCATCTATGCTAATATTAGTCTGTTTCTTTCTGTTTCTGAGACCCCCCCCCCCCACACACACACACACATACACACAATCCTTTAATCCTCCATGATGACATATATAGAGCAAAATAGTCTTTTATTCAATGGTAAAAAAATTTAGGTGCATTTTAAAATCAACTTTTAAATGTTCCTGTGGCTCAGTGGTTAGAACATGGTTGTGGGTTCAATTTCCAGGGAACACACATACTGACAATACAAATGTATATCCTGAATGCACTGTAAGTCGCTTTGGATAAAAGCGTCTGATAAATAAATGTAAATGTAACTTATACTTTATTAAATTAAACTTATGTTTTAATGAATTATATTCAGTAGGCTAATAAACAACATGTGAACTAGAGCTGCACGATTCTTGATAAATTGAGAATCACAGTTTTTTTTATATATATAAATTGAAAATCACGACTCTCTCACAAAATAACGTAATTTACTACTGGTTCTGACAAAATGTTAATTGCTTAACTCTTGTAGAAATATATATTAATTTGAACAAAATATTTAAAAAAAATTAAATGAAGGAGTCCGTGTCTCACTTCAAAAAGACTAATAGGACACAATTGGAATCTCCTTAATGAATGAGTCAATGTCATATAAATTTTTTAACGGGTTTTTGCCACCTCCTGGCAGAAGATGATAAACCTTACAATACAAGTATTAAGATACTTTCGTTTTGATCGCTACTGTAAACAATAAGTATTTATACCAAACTATAAACTTTTATCCCAATACCCCTTCTGTTATTTAAATGTCTGTAACACAGAAATAATTATGTGTTGTTGAAAATACAGTTTATGTTGCTCTTTCTAAATCAGCAGCAGCATGCAGATTTGAATGTCTTTAGCACCAGTTTCACATCGCGAGTGTTAGTGGAGCTTTAGCAGTGCATGTTTTGTCGCTACCCAATTCAGTGAATGACAGCATTCACATCGAAAGCATGATGATGGCCGACCCTCTGATTCATCAACATGGGCAGCTACAAAACGTGCTTCTCACACTCCATTGACACTCGCGATGTGAAACAGTCTTAATAGACATAGCTGAATAGTTGTCATTCAGGAATAAGATCGAGTGGGTGTTTGAATCAAGATCGCAAGCATAATTATTTATGATTAATTGGGCAGCTCTAATGTAAACATTGCAAAAATATTTTGCGAGGATATGTCACGTTCTCGCAAGACCAGTCAGATCTCGTCACATCCCTAGTCCTTTGCATTTCAAATAACATTTAATTTCATGAGAAAGAAACATCTTTCATGTACTTAAGCTTTACTCTTAAAATTGCTTTAACCAACTTTCTCTCACCGAAAAATAAGCTTTTCAGTATATGTGGGCTTGCAAGCTCTTCATTTGCTAAGTTGCACTAAAACAACATTAGTGTTCATAAAATCTCTAAACTAGTGATTCTCTGCATTGAAACTCTAACATAACTTGATCTGCAAAAAAGCTCTAACACATAAAAAATCAGTTTTCTGCATTGCAAATAACATTTCATTTCATGAGGAAGAAGCATCTTTCATGTAATTGAGCTTTACTCTTAAAATTGCATAAAACAACTTTTTCTCACTGAGAAAGAAGCTTTTCAGCATTTGTGGACTTGCATTCTCTTCATTTGCTTAGTTTAACTAACACAGATTTAGTGCTCTTAAAAACTCTAAACTAGGGATTTTGTGCATTGAAGCTCTAACATAACTTGCTCTACAAAAAAGATCTAACACATGCAAATCTGTCTTCTGCATTGCAAATAACATTTCATTTCACGAGGACGAAGCGTCTTTCATGTACTTGAGCTTTACTCTTATAATTGCATTAACCAACTTTCTCTCACTGAGAAAGAAGCTTTTCAGCATTTGTGGCCTTGCATTCTCTTCATTTGCTTAGTTTAACTAACAAAACATTAGTGTTCTTAGAAGCTCTAAAATAGGGATTTTGTGTAATTAAGCTCTAAAATGACTTTTTCTGCAAAACTGCTCAAACTCATGAAAATCTGTCTTCTGCATTGCAAAAAACATTTAATTTCATTAGAAAGAAACATTTTTCATGTATTTGAGCTTTACCCTTAAAATTGCATTTAGCAACCTTTTCTCACTGAGAAAGAAGCATTTGAGCATCTTGTGGCCTCGCATTCTCATCATTTGCTTAGATGCACTAAACAAATAATTGGTGTTCTTAGAAGCTCTAAAGAAGTGATTTTGTGCAATTAAGCTCTAAAATGACTTTTTCTGCAAAAAAGCTCAAACTCATGAAAATCTGTCTTCTGCCATGCAATTTTTTTTTCGTTCTTTAGAAAAAAGAAAAATTTCATGTACTTGAGCTTTGCTCTTAAAATTGCACTTAGCAACTTTTTCTCACTGATAAAGAAGCTTTTGAGCATCTGTGGCCTCGCATTCTCATCATTTGCTTAGTTGCACTAAACACAGAATTGGTGTTCTTAAAAGCTCTAAAGAAGTGATTTTGTGCAATCTCTAAAATTGCAAAAAAGCTCAAACTCATGAAAATCTGTCATTGCACGTTTTTCTCAGCTGCTCTTAAAATAAGCAGAAAAGCTTTTGAGCATCTGTGGCCTTGCATTCCATCATTTGCTTAGTTGCACTAAACACAGAATTTGTGTTCTTAGAAGCTCTAAAGAAGTGATTTTGTGCAATTAAGTCTAAAATGACTTTTTCTGCAAAAAAGCTCAAACTCATGAAAATCTGTCTTCTGCATTGCAAAAAACATTTCATTTCATTAGAAAGAATCATTTTTCATGTAGTTGAGCTTTGCTCTTAAAATTGCATTTAGCTTTTCTCACTGATAAAGAAGCTTTTGAGCATCTGTGGCCTCGCATTCTCATCATTTGCTTAGTTGCACTAAACACAGAATTTGTGTTCTTAAAGCTCTAAAGAAGTGATTTTGTGCAATTAAGTTCTAAAATGACTTTTTCTGCAAAAAAGCTCAAACTCATGAAAATCTGTCTTCTGCATTGCAAAAAACATTTCATTTCATTAGAAAGAATCATTTTTCATGTACTTGAGCTTTGCTCTTAAAATTGCATTTAGCAACTTTTTCTCACTGAGAAAGAAGCTTTTGAGCATCTGCGGCCTCGCATTCTCATCATTTGCTTAGTTGCACTAAACACAGAATTTGTGTTCTTATAAGCTCTAAAGAAGTGATTTTGTGCAATTAAGTTCTAAAATGACTTTTTCTGCAAAAAAGCTCAAACTCATGAAAATCTGTCTTCTGCATTGCAAAAAACATTTAATTTCATTAGAAAGAAACATTTTTCATGTATTTGAGCTTTACTTAAAATTGCATTTAGCAACCTTTTCTCACTTAGAAAGAAGCGTTTGAGCATCTGTGGCCTCGCATTCTCATCATTTGCTTAGATGCTCTAAACACAGAATTTATGTTCTTAGAAGCTCTAAAGAAGTGAGTTTGTGCAATTGAGCTCTAAAATGACTTTTTCTGCAAAAAAGCTCAAACTCATGAAAAATCTATCTTCTGCATTGCAAAAAAACATTTCATTTCATTAGAAAGAATCATTTTTCATGTACTTGTGCTTTGCTCTTAAAATTGCATTTAGCAACTTTTTCTCACTGAGAAAGAAGCTTTTGAGCATCTGTGGCCTTACATTCCCATCATTTGCTTAGTTGTACTAAACACAGAATCTGTGTTTTTAGAAGCTCTAAAGAAGTGATTTTGTGCATTTAAGCTCTAAAATGACTTGTTTTGCAAAAAAGCTCAAACTCATGAAAATCTGTCTTCTGCATTGCAAAAAACATTTTATTACATGAGAAAGAAACATTTTTCATGTACTTGAGCTTTGCTCTTAAAATTGCATTTAGCAACTTTTTCTCACTGAGAAAGAAGCTTTTGAGCATCTGTGGCCTTGCATTCCCATCATTTGCTTAGTTGAACTAAACACAGAATTGGTGTTCTTAGAAGCTCTAAAAAAGTGATTTTGTGCAATTAAGCTCTAAAATGACTTTTTCTGCAAAAAAGCTCAAACTCATGAAAATCTGTCTTCTGCATTGCAAAAAACATTTCATTTCATTAGAAAGAAACATTTTTCATGTACTTGAGCTTTGCTCTTAAAATTGCATTTAGCAACGTTTTCTCACTGATAAAGACGCTTTTGAGCATCTGTGGCCTCGCATTCTCATCATTTGCTTAGTTGCACTAAACACAGAATTTGTGTTCTTATAAGCTCTAAAGAAGTGATTTTGTGCAATTAAGCTCTAAAATGACTTTTTCTGCAAAAAAGCTCAAACTCATGAAAATCTGTCTTCTGCATTGCAAAAAAACATTTAATTTCATTAGAAAGAAACATTTTTCATGTACTTGAGCTTTGCTCTTAAAATTGCATTTAGCAACTTTTTCTCACTGAGAAAGAAGCTTTTGAGCATCTGTGGCCTTGCATTCCCATCATTTGCTTAGTTGCACTAAACACAGAATTGGTGTTCTTAGAAGCTCTAAAGAAGTGATTTTGTGCAATTAAGCTCTAAAATGACTTTTTCTGCAAAAAAGCTCAAACTCATGAAAATCTGTCTTCTGCATTGCAAAAAACATTTCATTTCATTAGAAAGAATCATTTTTCATGTACTTGAGCTTTGCTCTTAAAATTGCATTTAGCAACGTTTTCTCACTGATAAAGAAGCTTTTGAGCATCTGTGTCCTCGCATTCTCATCATTTGCTTAGTTGCACTAAACACAGAATTTGTGTTCTTATAAGCTCTAAAGAAGTGATTTTGTGCAATTAAGTTCTAAAATGACTTTTTCTGCAAAAAAGCTCAAACTCATGAAAATCTGTCTTCTGCATTGCAAAAAACATTTAATTTCATTAGAAAGAAACATTTTTCATGTATTTGAGCTTTACTTAAAATTGCATTTAGCAACCTTTTCTCACTGAGAAAGAAGCGTTTGAGCATCTGTGGCCTCGCATTCTCATCATCTGCTTAGATGCTCTAAACACAGAATTTATGTTCTTAGAAGCTCTAAAGAAGTGAGTTTGTGCAATTGAGCTCTAAAATGACTTTTTCTGCAAAAAAGCTCAAACTCATGAAAAATCTATCTTCTGCATTGCAAAAAAACATTTCATTTCATTAGAAAGAATCATTTTTCATGTACTTGTGCTTTGCTCTTAAAATTGCATTTAGCAACTTTTTCTCACTGAGAAAGAAGCTTTTGAGCATCTGTGGCCTTACATTCCCATCATTTGCTTAGTTGTACTAAACACAGAATCTGTGTTTTTAGAAGCTCTAAAGAAGTGATTTTGTGCATTTAAGCTCTAAAATGACTTGTTTTGCAAAAAAGCTCAAACTCATGAAAATCTGTCTTCTGCATTGCAAAAAACATTTTATTACATGAGAAAGAAACATTTTTCATGTACTTGAGCTTTGTTCTTAAAATTGCATTTAGCAACTTTTTCTCACTGAGAAAGAAGCTTTTGAGTATCTCTGGCCTTACATTCCCATCATTTGCTTAGTTGTACTAAACACAGAATCTGTGTTCTTAGAAGCTCTAAAGAAGTGATTTTGTGCAATTAAGCTCTAAAATGACTTTTTCTGCAAAAAAGCTCAAACTCATGAAAATCTGTCTTCTGCATTGCAAAAAAACATTTAATTTCATTAGAAAGAAACATTTTTCATGTACTTGAGCTTTGCTCTTAAAATTGCATTTAGCAACTTTTTCTCACTGAGAAAGAAGCTTTTGAGCATCTGTGGCCTTGCATTCCCATCATTTGCTTAGTTGCACTAAACACAGAATTGGTGTTCTTAGAAGCTCTAAAAAAGTGATTTTGTGCAATTAAGCTCTAAAATGACTTTTTCTGCAAAAATCTCAAACTCATGAAAATCTGTCTTCTGCATTGCAAAAAACATTTCATTTCATTAGAAAGAAACATTTTTCATGTACTTGAGCTTTGCTCTTAAAATTGCATTTAGCAACGTTTTCTCACTGATAAAGACGCTTTTGAGCATCTGTGGCCTCGCATTCTCATCATTTGCTTAGTTGCACTAAACACAGAATTTGTGTTCTTATAAGCTCTAAAGAAGTGATTTTGTGCAATTAAGTTCTAAAATGACTTTTTCTGCAAAAAAGCTCAAACTCATGAAAATCTGTCTTCTGCATTGCAAAAAAACATTTAATTTCATTAGAAAGAAACATTTTTCATGTACTTGAGCTTTGCTCTTAAAATTGCATTTAGCAACTTTTTCTCACTGAGAAAGAAGCTTTTGAGCATCTGTGGCCTTGCATTCCCATCATTTGCTTAGTTGCACTAAACACAGAATTGGTGTTCTTAGAAGCTCTAAAGAAGTGATTTTGTGCAATTAAGCTCTAAAATGACTTTTTCTGCAAAAAAGCTCAAACTCATGAAAATCTGTCTTCTGCATTGCAAAAAACATTTCATTTCATTAGAAAGAAACATTTTTCATGTACTTGAGCTTTGCTCTTAAAATTGCATTTAGCAACGTTTTCTCACTGATAAAGAAGCTTTTGAGCATCTGTGGCCTCGCATTCTCATCATTTGCTTAGTTGCACTAAACACAGAATTTGTGTTCTTATAAGCTCTAAAGAAGTGATTTTGTGCAATTAAGTTCTAAAATGACTTTTTCTGCAAAAAAGCTCAAACTCATGAAAATCTGTCTTCTGCATTGCAAAAAACATTTCATTTCATTAGAAAGAATCATTTTTCATGTACTTGAGCTTTGCTCTTAAAATTGCATTTAGCAACTTTTTCTCACTGAGAAAGAAGCTTTTGAGCATCTGCGGCCTCGCATTCTCATCATTTGCTTAGTTGCACTAAACACAGAATTTGTGTTCTTATAAGCTCTAAAGAAGTGATTTTGTGCAATTAAGTTCTAAAATGACTTTTTCTGCAAAAAAGCTCAAACTCATGAAAATCTGTCTTCTGCATTGCAAAAAACATTTAATTTCATTAGAAAGAAACATTTTTCATGTATTTGAGCTTTACTTAAAATTGCATTTAGCAACCTTTTCTCACTGAGAAAGAAGCGTTTGAGCATCTGTGGCCTCGCATTCTCATCATTTGCTTAGATGCTCTAAACACAGAATTTATGTTCTTAGAAGCTCTAAAGAAGTGAGTTTGTGCAATTGAGCTCTAAAATGACTTTTTCTGCAAAAAAGCTCAAACTCATGAAAATCTGTCTTCTGCATTGCAAAAAAACATTTCATTTCATTAGAAAGAATCATTTTTCATGTACTTGAGCTTTGCTCTTAAAATTGCATTTAGCAACTTTTTCTCACTGAGAAAGAAGCTTTTGAGCATCTGTGGCCTTGCATTCCCATCATTTGCTTAGTTGTACTAAACACAGAATCTGTGTTTTTAGAAGCTCTAAAGAAGTGATTTTGTGCATTTAAGCTCTAAAATGACTTGTTCTGCAAAAAAGCTCAAACTCATGAAAATCTGTCTTCTGCATTGCAAAAAACATTTTATTTCATGAGAAAGAAACATTTTTCATGTACTTGAGCTTTGCTCTTAAAATTGCATTTAGCAACTTTTTCTCACTGAGAAAGAAGCTTTTGAGTATCTGTGGCCTTACATTCCCATCATTTGCTTAGTTGTACTAAACACAGAATTGGTGTTCTTAGAAGCTCTAAAGAAGTGATTTTGTGCAATTAAGCTCTAAAATGACTTTTTCTGCAAAAAAGCTCAAACTCATGAAAATCTGTCTTCTGCATTGCAAAAAAAACATTTAATTTCATTAGAAAGAAACATTTTTCATGTACTTGAGCTTTGCTCTTAAAATTGCATTTAGCAACTTTTTCTCACTGAGAAAGAAGCTTTTGAGCATCTGTGGCCTTGCATTCCCATCATTTGCTTAGTTGCACTAAACACAGAATTGGTGTTCTTAGAAGCTCTAAAGAAGTGATTTTGTGCAATTAAGCTCTAAAATGACTTTTTCTGCAAAAAAGCTCAAACTCATGAAAATCTGTCTTCTGCATTGCAAAAAACATTTCATTTCATTAGAAAGAAACATTTTTCATGTACTTGAGCTTTGCTCTTAAAATTGCATTTAGCAACGTTTTCTCACTGATAAAGACGCTTTTGAGCATCTGTGGCCTCGCATTCTCATCATTTGCTTAGTTGCACTAAACACAGAATTTGTGTTCTTATAAGCTCTAAAGAAGTGATTTTGTGCAATTAAGTTCTAAAATGACTTTTTCTGCAAAAAAGCTCAAACTCATGAAAATCTGTCTTCTGCATTGCAAAAAACATTTCATTTCATTAGAAAGAATCATTTTTCATGTACTTGAGCTTTGCTCTTAAAATTGCATTTAGCAACTTTTTCTCACTGAGAAAGAAGCTTTTGAGCATCTGCGGCCTCGCATTCTCATTATTTGCTTAGTTGCACTAAACACAGAATTGGTGTTCTTAGAAGCTCTAAAGAAGTGATTTTGTGCAATTAAGCTCTAAAATGACTTTTTCTGCAAAAAAGCTCAAACTCATGAAAATCTGTCTTCTGCATTGCAAAAAACATTTAATTTCATTAGAAAGAAACATTTTTCATGTACCTGAGCTTTGCTCTTAAAATTGCATTTAGCAACGTTTTCTCACTGATAAAGAAGCTTTTGAGCATCTGTGGCCTCGCATTCTCATCATTTGCTTAGTTGCACTAAACACAGAATTTGTGTTCTTATAAGCTCTAAAGAAGTGATTTTGTGCAATTAAGTTCTAAAATGACTTTTTCTGCAAAAAAGCTCAAAATCATGAAAATCTGTCTTCTGCATTGCAAAAAACATTTCATTTCATTAGAAAGAATCATTTTTCATGTACTTGAGCTTTGCTCTTAAAATTGCATTTAGCAACTTTTTCTCACTGAGAAAGAAGCTTTTGAGTATCTCTGGCCTTACATTCCCATCATTTGCTTAGTTGTACTAAACACAGAATCTGTGTTCTTAGAAGCTCCAAAGAAGTGATTTTGTGCAATTGAGCTCTAAAATGACTTTTTCTGCAAAAAAGCTCAAACTCATGGAAAATCTATCTTTCTGCATTGCAAAAAAAACATTTCATTTCATTAGAAAGAAACATTTTTTATGTAGTTGAGCTTTACTCTTAAAATTGCATTTAGCAACTTTTTCTCACTGAGAAAGAAGCTTTTGAGCATCTGTGGCCTTGCGTTCCCATCATTTGCTTAGTTGCACTAAACATAGAATTGGTGTTCTTAGAAGCTCTAAAGAAGTGATTTTGTGCAATTGAGCTCTAAAATGACTTTTTCTGCAAAAAAGCTCAAACTCATGGAAAATCTATCTTCTGCATTGCAAAAAAACATTTCATTTCATTAGAAAGAATCATTTTTCATGTACTTGAGCTTTACTCTTAAAATTGCATTTAGCAACTTTTTCTCACTGAGAAAGAAGCTTTTGAGCATCTGTGGCCTTACATTCCCATCATTTGCTTAGTTGTACTAAACACAGAATCTGTGTTTTTAGAAGCTCTAAAGAAGTGATTTTGTGCATTTAAGCTCGAAAATGACTTGTTTTGCAAAAAAGCTCAAACTCATGAAAATCTGTCTTCTGCATTGCAAAAAACATTTTATTTCATGAGAAAGAAACATTTTTCATGTAGTTGAGCTTTACTCTTAAAATTGCATTTAGCAACTTTTTCTCACTGAGAAAGAAGCTTTTGAGCATCTGTGGCCTTGCATTCCTATCATTTGATTAGTTGCACTAAACACAGAATTGGTGTTCTTAGAAGCTCTAAAGAAGTGATTTTGTGCAATTAAGCTCTAAAATGACTTTTTCTGCAAAAAAGCTCAAACTCATGAAAATCTGTCTTCTGCATTGCAAAAAACATTTAATTTCATTAGAAAGAACCATTTTTCATGTACTTGAGCTTTGCTCTTAAAATTGCATTTAGCAACTTTTTCTCACTGAGAAAGAAGCTTTTGAGCATATGTGGCATTTGCATTCTCCTCATTTGCTCAGTTGCACTAAACACAGAATTGGTGTTCTTAGAAGCTCTAAAGAAGTGATTTTGTGCAATTAAGCTCTAAAATGACTTTTTCTGCAAAAAAGCTCAAACTCATGAAAATCTGTCTTCTGCATTGCTAAAATCATTTAATTTCATTAGAAAGAATCATTCCCTTCCGAAGGGAACTTCTACGCTACGTCCTCTAGGGGACGCTATGGGAACGCCTCCAGCGTGACCGGTTACCTGAAGCATGATTACAAACACCCAATGCACTTGACATTGGCAGGTGGACGCCTATGACGCAAGCTAATGAGCATCTGCTAGCATAAAAGGGCACCTGTGGAACACATCATCCTCTTTTTTCCTTCAGGGGACCTTGTTTCTGAAGTGTGAGTAGATATGTCTGTTGAGAAGCGCTTTAGGAGGTGTGTCGATCCGTGTCAGCGCTGTCTGACACTAGATCACACACGCGATCTATGCGTTATGTGTTTGGGCGAAGAGCACGCGCGCTCTGTTCTCGAGGGAATGGAGTGCGTTCATTGTGAGCATTTTTTCTGTGGGAAAAAGCTCCGCTCTCAGTTGTCCCTTTTCCTCGAGAGAATTGGGGCGATCATCTGCCCCCGCGGCTCGGGTCCAGCCGCTGCTGAGGCAGTGGAGAGACTGAGTTCGCGGCGATCGGCGGCTGACGAGAGTGAACTGCGGGGGAAGATGTATTGTCTGTTACATCTTCTGATCCAGCAGGAAGTGCTTTGCTGGCTCATGGTGTGCGAATGAAGGCGGAGAGGATATTTCTGAGCCTTCTCAGCTTGTCTGCCCCGCGATATAGAGCTGAGCGAGGTTATGAAGCGTGCGCTTCTGCTAGGTATTCCTGCAGTGGAGGCACGGAAAAGGGGGAGTGGCTCGCAGTAGACTTCAGGTTCTTTATTATTCGTCACATACACAATCATACAAGTATAATCAGTAGTGAAATGCAAGTAGAATTGAAGAAAAATACAGCATTTACATGAGGAAAGTGAGGAGAAAAAAAAATAACTCCCAGACTATGCTCCTTGGGGAGTACAGTGTGAGAACAGGAAAAACACCTCAGCAACACAAAAGCACATACACGACAAAGCCACAGGGGAAGTGAATCCGGCCCAGCAAGCAGCCATCTGATCCCGCAGCCACTGATCTGGCGCTGGTCTGACCCGCTTGACCAGGCCAGCGGATCGAAGCGAACAGAGGCGAATGGTCGGGGGGGGGGGGCAATGTCTGTAATGTCTGTAATGTCTGTAGGGTGAGGGAGGAACGCAAGAGCGTCTAACTGCATTGCACACCCGGGGTAGATTGCAGCAACAGCCTTGCCAAGGCCACTGTAGGGGAGCCAGAAAAAGATAAGATTGTTTTGTCTTTGGGGCGAGTAAACATTCCAATTTTTGCAGGCTACTCTCTGTCCGTTTTTGTCCATTTTGGTCTCATTTTAATCAATTTCCCTTTGTAAAGCCGTGAACTTCTCCTTGGTAGAATCCATATTGCGATTATAGTCTCAGTCTCAATGCTGACCGCTCTTCCCACAGCTTCAATCATACGGGCAGCCTTGTGGGGCTTTGGACAGCTGTTCCCGTTTTCTGAATTCTTCGATAACCCAGGGTAAAGCCTAATCCAATCAGCAAAATACCTGTTATCATGGTTCCAAAAAGGTAGATATCAATGTCCTCCACGGAAAGAGCCGCAAGACACACGATTCGCCACCTCTCCCACGCGCCATCGTGTAGCCGGCTGCGAACGTTCCGTCAGGGCAGTCAGGTTCCCCGAAACCCAAGTTTCGATAGTGTCAATTGCATTAAGAGACCAGTTAATCCATAATATTTTAGTTTGGAGAGCAGTGCAGAGAGAGTCTCTCACGAGACAAGGGAGCAAAGCAGGGAAGATAAGGGTGAGGACGAGGAGAGAAAGCGACCACCTCCGTTGAGAGCCAAAGAGAAAGATGCAAGAGCAAGACTTGATGAGCGATCTCTCTCTGGCATAACCTCCCAGCTCCCGTGAGCCTCCCATTCCTTCTCCAGATATTCATAGTAAGATCATAAACCATATTCAGCCCGCATCCATCGGTATGCTGATATCGAAGGGAGACGCGAGCGCGGATATGCGTCGTTGCCCCCTAGAGGCGCTTGTAAAAACAAAAACAAAAATATATATATATATATATATTTTTTTTTTAACCTGGATTGAGTGTTGTTAGGCTTCCTCTCATTTAAGAGAGTCCTTTTGCTGAAGCCGCCACTCTCCAGGGCTCCGTCTCTGGCAGTAAGGATGTAGGCTCTGAGGAGCCTCACTAACTGCTTTTGGCGCTGAGTATAGCCAGGCTGAGGCCTCCACTCTTAAGAGCCTCTCAACCAGGGTTGAGTGTTGTTAGGCTTTCCTCAGCAGAGAGCCGTTCTGCTGAAGCCTCCACTCTTCAGAGCTCCGTCTCTGGCAGTAAAAGGAGGTACGCTCTGAGGAGACTCACTAACTGCTTCTGACGTTGAGTGTAGCCAGGCTGAGGCCTCCACTCTTAAGAGCTCCCCTACTCGGATCGAGTGTGCTAGGCTTCCTCTCATTTAAGAGAGTCCTTCTGCTGAAGCCGCCACTCTCCAGGGCTCCGTCTCTGGCAGTAAGGATGTAGGCTCTGAGGAGCCTCACTAACTGCTTTTGGCGCTGAGTGTAGCCAGGCTGAGGCCTCCACTCTTAAGAGCCCCTCAACCAGGGTTGAGTGTTGTTAGGCTTTCCTCAGCAGAGAGCCGTTCTGCTGAAGCCTCCACTCTTCAGAGCTCCGTCTCTGGCAGTAAAAGGAGGCACGCTCTGAGGAGACTCACTAACTGCTTCTGACGTTGAGTGTAGCCAGGCTGAGGCCTCCACTCTTAAGAGCTCCCCTACTCGGTTCGAGTGTGCTAGGCTTCCTCTCATTTAGGAGAGTTCTTCTGCTGAAGCCGCCACTCTGCAGGGCTCCGTCTCTGGCAGTAAGGATGTAGGCTCTGAGGAGCCTCACTAACTGCTTTTGGCGCTGAGTGTAGCCAGGCTGAGGCCTCCACTCTTAAGAGCCCCTCAACCAGGGTTGAGTGTTGTTAGGCTTTCCTCAGCAGAGAGCCGTTCTGCTGAAGCCTCCACTCTTCAGAGCTCCGTCTCTGGCAGTAAAAGGAGGTACGCTCTGAGGAGACTCACTAACTGCTTCTGACGTTGAGTGTAGCCAGGCTGAAGCCTCCACTCTTAAGAGCTCCCCTACTCGGATCGAGTGTGCTAGGCTTCCTCTCATTTAAGAGAGTCCTTCTGCTGAAGCCGCCACTCTCCAGGGCTCCGTCTCTGGCAGTAAGGATGTAGGCTCTGAGGAGCCTCACTAGCTGCTTTTGGCGCTGAGTGTAGCCAGGCTGAGGCCTCCACTCTTAAGAGCCCCTCAACCAGGGTTGAGTGTTGTTAGGCTTTCCTCAGCAGAGAGCCGTTCTGCTGAAGCCTCCACTCTTCAGAGCTCCGTCTCTGGCAGTAAAAGGAGGCACGCTCTGAGGAGACTCACTAACTGCTTCTGACGTTGAGTGTAGCCAGGCTGAGGCCTCCACTCTTAAGAGCTCCCCTACTCGGATCGAGTGTGCTAGGCTTCCTCTCATTTAAGAGAGTCCTTCTGCTGAAGCCGCCACTCTCCAGGGCTCCGTCTCTGGCAGTAAGGATGTAGGCTCTGAGGAGCCTCACTAGCTGCTTTTGGCGCTAAATGTAGCCAGGCTGAGGCTTCCACTCTTAAGAGCCCCTCAACCAGGGTTGAGTGTTGTTAGGCTTCCCTCTCAGCAGAGAGCCATTCTGCTGAAGCCTCCACTCTTCAGAGCTCCGTCTCTGGCAGTAAGGAGGTACGCTCTGAGGAGACTCACTAACTGCTTTTGACGTTGAGTGTAGCCAGGCTGAGGCCTCCATTCTTAAGAGCTCCCCTACTCGGATCGAGTGTGCTAGGCTTCCTCTCATTTAAGAGAGTCCTTCTGCTGAAGCCGCCACTCTCCAGGGCTCCGTCTCTGGCAGTAAGGATGTAGTCTCTGAGGAGCCTCACTAACTGCTTTTGGCGCTGAGTGTAGCCAGGCCTCCACTCGCTATAGAGAGTCATGAGGCCTCCACTCTTAAGAGCCCCTCAACCAGGGTTGAGTGTTGTTAGGCTTCCCTCTCAGCAGAGAGCCGTTCTGCTGAAGCCTCCACTCTTCAGAGCTCCGTCTCTGGCAGTAAAAGGAGGTACGCTCTGAGGAGACTCACTAACTGCTTCTGACGTTGAGTGTAGCCAGGCTAAGGCCTCCACTCTTAAGAGCTCCCCTACTCGGATTGAGTGTGCTAGGCTTCCTCTCGTTCAGAGAGTCATTCTGCTGAAGCCTCCACTCTCCAGAGCTCCGCTTAGACAGTACTATGTGCATGCTCTTTCTTGAGCCTCACTAGCTGTTGTAGCGTTGAGTGTAGAAGTCTCCTCTCATTCTGGAGAGTCGCCTCTGAGACCTCCACTCCGAGAGCCATTCTCTAGTCTATGACGGCGAGTTTTGAGCTGCCTGAAGAGCTAGATCTGCTGGGCAGGGATTGTGTTCCTCGAGTCTGTGACTTAGGAATCCAGCTTTTGGACACTCTTTCCCTCAGCATGGCGGCGTTGGCATAGCGTTCCCATAGCGTCCCCTAGAGGACGTAGCGTAGAAGTTCCCTTCGGAAGGGAACGTCTCAGGTTACGTATGTAACCATAGTTCCCTGAGAATGGGAACGAGACGCTACGTCTCTAGGCCATGCTTCGGGCATTCCTGTCGGTCCCCCTTAAAAAAAAGAGGATGATGTGTTCCACAGGTGCCCTTTTATGCTTGCAGATGCTCATTAGCTTGCGTCATAGGCGTCCACCTGCCAATGTCAAGTGCATTGGGTGTTTGTAATCATGCTTCAGGCTGGAGGCGTTCCCATAGCGTCCCCTAGAGGACGTAGCGTCTCGTTCCCATTCTCAGGGAACTATGGTTACATACGTAACCTGAGACGTTTTTCATGTACTTGAGCTTTGCTCTTAAAATTGCATTTAGCAACATTTTCTCACTGAGAAAGAAGCTTTTGAGCATCTGCGGCCTCGCATTGTCATTATTTGCTTAGTTGCACTAAACACAGAATTGGTGTTCTTAGAAGCTCTAAAGAAGTGATTTTGTGCAATTAAGCTCTAAAATGACTTTTTCTGCAAAAAAGCTCAAACTCATGAAAATCTGTCTTCTGCATTGCAAAAAACATTTAATTTCATTAGAAAGAACCATTTTTCATGTACTTGAGCTTTGCTCTTAAAATTGCATTTAGCAACTTTTTCTCACTGAGAAAGAAGCTTTTGAGCATATGTGGCATTTGCATTCTCCTCATTTGCTTAGTTGCACTAAACACAGAATTGGTGTTCTTAGAAGCTCTAAAGAAGTGATTTTGTGCAATTAAGCTCTAAAATGACTTTTTCTGCAAAAAAGCTCAAACTCATGAAAATCTGTCTTCTGCATTGCAATAAACATTTTATTTCATGAGATAGTAACATTTTTCATGTACTTGAGCTTTGCTCTTAAAGTTGCATTTAGCAACTTTTTCTCACTGAGAAAGAAGCTTTTGAGCATATGTGGCATTTGCATTCTCATCATTTGCTTAGTTGCACTAAACACAGAATTGGTGTTCTTAGAAGCTCTAAAGAAGTGATTTTGTGCAATTAAGCTCTAAAATGACTTTTTCTGCAAAAAAGCTCAAACTCATGAAAATCTGTCTTCTGCATTGCAAAAAAACATTTAATTTCATTAGAAATAATAATTTTTCATGTACTTGAGCTTTGCTCTTAAAATTGCATTTAGCTACTTTTTCTCACTGAGAAAGAAGCTTTTGAGCATCTGTGGCCTTGCATTCCCATCATTTGCTTAGTTGCAGTAAACACAGAATTGGTGTTCCCTATCTGTCGGTCACTACGAGTTATGTCGTGACGACATAGGGGATTTACCTGGAAGCCCCGAACATCTCTGACTAAGAGAAAACGCCAATGAAATTGGCTAGTGGATTTTGCATACCTGAGCCACTCCCCGTGCATACGGGCATAAAAGGGCGACAGGTGCATCCACTCATTAGATTTTTGCTTCGGAGCCGAGTGGATGAGAAGAGTGCTGATCTCCACAAAGCTGTTCATCTTTGTTTTGTTCCCGGTTGGCGTAACGGTGCGATCAGCGGAGTCCCTCTCATCAGCGATTCCCCTGGGCACTTCAACTGAGAGAGCAAATTCTAAAAGAGCAAATCACGGACGATCGCGTCTTTTTCAAGATGCCGTTTCGTCCGTGTCCTTCTGGTTGCGGTCGTTTTCTGTCTGCGGATGACGGACACGATCGTTGTCTTCAGTGTCTGGGCCGCCGACACGCTGAAGCTGCGTTCGTGGATGACTCATGCGTCTGTTGTGGGCGTATGAGCATGATTTCGCTGCGATCTCGCCTTTCCTTTATGAAAGGATTGGCACCCTCTGCCGCCACCCGTGCTGATCTCTCTGGCTCGAGTAGAGGATCGCCGGCTGACGCTCTGGGAGATCTGAGGGTTACTGTAAGAGCCTCTCCGCCGGGCACGCCCCCACGGACCTCTTACTCCTCACGCAGCGAACATCCCGTCCGGTTCCCGGGTGATTTCGCTGGTCTGTCCCACGGGGCGCCCAGCATTTCATTCGGTGCGCCATCTGTAGATAGGATGTCGATCGCAGCATCGGGGGATGGGTTCACGTCCTCTGAGGATGAAGGTGCGGTGGGGCTGCCCCCTCGGGTGTTGTCGCCACCGCCGCACCGGACCCAGAGCTGACGGCCATGCTTGCCCGGGCAGCCGTGAGCATCGGGCTGGAGGTCAATAGACCGCCTAGTCCCAAGCCCTCGCGGCTGGGCGATTGGTTTCTCGGAGCGGGGCGCGGCTCACAACCGCGCCCTGCCCCGGTGCCTTTCTTCCCGGAGGTGCATGAGGAGCTGACGAGTTCGTGGATGGCCCCTTTTACGGCCAGAAGGCGCTCGTCCGCCTCCTCCGTCCTCACTACCCTCGATGGCGGAGTGGCCAGGGGGTACGCGGGCATTCCCCAGGTGGAGAGAGCGGTCGCGGAGCACTTGTGCCCACGAAACGCCGCCACTTGGAGGAACCGTCCACGTCTCCCGTCCAAGGCCTGTAAGCTGACAGCCGCTCTCGCGGCCAAAGCTTACAGTGCTGCGGGCCAGGCAGCCTCCGCCCTGCACGCCATGGCTATCCTGCAGGTTCACCAAGCCAAGGCGCTCAAACAGGTGCACGAGGGTAGTACCGACCCGGGGTTGATGCAGGAGCTGCGCACGGCGACTGACTTCGCTCTACGAGCGACGAAAGTCACGGCGCGGTCCCTCGGGAAGGCGATGTCCACCATGGTGGTCCAGGAGCGCCATCTCTGGCTCAACCTGGCAGAGATGAAGGACGTCGACAAGGCACGCTTTCTTGACGCCCCCATCTCCCAGGGAGGGCTGTTCGGCGACACCGTCGAGGGCTTCGCCCAGCAGTTCTCGGCGGTACAGCAGCAGACCGAGGCGATCCAGCACAACCTGCCCCGGCGTGATGCACCATCCACCGCTGCCCCCGGGGCCAGGCCTCAGTCTGCCCGTCGCCGTGGGCGCCCTCCTGCGTCCTCCAGAGCCGCTCCGCCCCAGGCCGAATCGACACATAGGCCGGTGCGTCGAGCCTCTCGCAGGAGAGCGGCGCCCCCCGCGTCCCAGCCAGGCCCCAAGTCGTCCTGGAAGTCGACGAAGCGGCCCTGACGCGGGCAACCCGGAGATGTTGGAGTTTGCTCTTTCTCAGGAGACGGCGAGAACAGCGCCGCTCCTTCCCCCGGTGGAGGGCCGGGAGGAGAATCTTCTGTTTCGTTTTGTTTCTGTTCCCACCTTCTCAAAGAAAGAGCAATTTCCTTTTCCTCCGGGTTCTCAGGTCCATGGGACGACAGTGTGCGACGCCCTGCCTCCTCACTCTCGCCCACGACCCATTTTGCCAGTAGCCAAGAGAGTACGGTTCGGGGACGACATTCCTCCCCACGCACCTCTGGCCAGTCCCGTTCGGGACCCAGGGAGTTCGGTGAGGATGCCTCAGAATGCACCGCCTTCTGTGCCATCCACCCCTACTCCCTTTCGCTGCACCACCACAGGTACGTCGATTGTGCCGTTGGAGCCGCTTGCACAGCGTCTGGAGGCGTGGCTCACGCTGCCCAGCCTGTCTCGCTGGCTCACGCGCACAATTCGACTCGGCTACGCGATTCAGTTCGCCAGGCGACCTCCCAAGTTCAACGGCGTTCTCGAGACGTCGGTGGCAGTCCGGAACGCCCCTGTCTTGTGCGAGGAGATTGCTGTCCTCCTGGCAAAGGATGCAATCGAGCCGGTCCCTCCGGCCGAGATGAGGCAGGGGTTTTACAGCCCTTACTTTATCGTACCCAAGAAAGGTGGTGGCCTTCGGCCAATCCTGGATCTGCGAGTCTTGAACCGGGCTTTGCACAAGCTCCCGTTCAAGATGCTGACGCACAGGCGCATGATCAAATGCATTCAGCCCCAGGATTGGTTTGCAGCGATCGACCTGAAGGACGCTTACTTTCACGTTTCGATCCTTCCGCGACACAGACCGTTTCTACGGTTTGCGTTCGAAGGTCGGGCATGGCAGTACAGGGTCCTCCCCTTCGGGCTCTCCCTGTCTCCCCGTGTGTTCACGAAGGTTGTAGAAGGCGCCCTTACCCCGTTACGGGAAGTGGGCGCCAGGATCCTCAACTACCTCGACGATTGGCTTATTATAGCCCAATCCAGAGAGCAGTTGGGCGATCACAGGGACTTGGTGCTCCGGCACCTCAGCCAGTTGGGGCTTCGGGTCAACTGGGAAAAGAGCAAGCTCTCCCCTGTGCAGAGAATCTCTTTTCTCGGTGTGGAGTTAGACTCGGTGAGTATGACGGCACGCCTCACGGAGGAACGTGCCCAAGCAGTGCTGAACTGCCTGAGTTCCTTCAGAGGCAGGAATGTGGTACCACTGAAACAGTTTCAGAGGCTCCTGGGGCATATGGCATCCGCAGCTGCAGTCACGCCGCTCGGATTGCTTCATTGAGACCACTTCAGCACTGGCTACACTCCCGGGTCCCGAGGTGGGCATGGCGCCGCGGTACACTGCGAGTAGGTATCTCCCAGCAGTGTCGCCGCTCCCTCAGCCCCTGGACAGACCTTGCCTTTCTACGGGCCGGGGTGCCCCTAGAACAAGTGTCCCGGCATACTGTTGTCACAACAGATGCCTCCAGCACGGGCTGGGGCGCTACATGCAACGGGCAGGCAGCCTCGGGGCTCTGGACAGGGCCCCGACTGCTTTGGCACATCAACTGCCTGGAGCTGTGGGCAGTGCATTTAGCCTTGCGGCAGTTCCGGCCACTGCTGTTGGGCAAGCACGTGCTAGTCCGCACGGACAACACTGCGGCGGTCTCGTATATCAACCGGCTGGGGGGTATACGATCACACCGCATGTCACAGCTCGCCCGCCATCTCCTCCTCTGGAGTCACACGCAGTTCAAGTCACTGCGTGCTGTTCACATCCCGGGGCAGCTCAATCGTGCGGCCGACGCGCTCTCACGACAGCTCACGTTCCCCGGAGAATGGCGACTCCATCCCGAGACGATCCGGCTGATCTGGAGTCGATTCGGGGAAGCTCAGGTAGACCTGTTTGCCTCCCCCGAGTCCTCCCACTGCCAGCTGTACTTCTCCCTGACCGAGGGCCCCCTCGTCACACACGCACTGGCACACAGCTGGCCTCGGGCCTTACGCAAGTATGCGTTTCCCCCAGTGAGCCTACTCGCACAGACACTGTGCAAGCTCAGGGGAGGAGAAGGAGCAGCCTGCTGGTTGCGCCCCATTGGCCCACCCGGACCTGGTTTCCCGAACTCATTTCCCTCGCGACAGTACCTCCCTGGCGCATTCCTCTGAGGAAGGACCTCCTTCTCAGGGGCTTGGCACCATATGGCACCCGCGTCCAGATCTATGGAACCTCCATGTGTTGCTCCTGGACGGGACGCGGCAGACTTGAGTGGTCTACCACCGGCGTGGTAGAGACCATCATTCAGGCTAGGGCTCCTTCAACAAGGCAAACCTACGCACTGAAATGGAGTCTGTTCGCGACCTGGTGTTCTTCTCGGCGAGAGACCCCCGAAGATGCACGATTGGAGTAGTGCTTTCTTTCCTGCAAGAAAGGTTGGAGCGTAGGCTGTCACCCTCCACCTTGAAAGTGTATGTAGCCGCTATTGCGGCTCACCACGATGCAGTGGACGGCCGGTCCCTGGGAAAGCATGATCTCATCGTGAGGTTCCTGAAGGGGGGCCAGGAGGATGAATCCCTCCAGGCCTCCCCTTGTGCCCTCTTGGGGACCTCTCTATCGTCTGGCTGGACTTCAGAGGGGCCCCTTTGAGCCGCTTGGACTCAGTCGAGCTGAAGTTCCTGTCTCTTAAGACAGCGCTCCTGACCGCGCTCTACTTCCATCAAACGGGTCCGGGGACCTCCAGGCGTTTTCGGTAAGCGAAGAGTGCCTTTGTTCGGTCCGGTCCTACTCTCACGTTGTCTTGAGACACCCGGCCTGGATACGTGCCCAAGGTTCCCACCACGCCCTTCCGCGATCAGGTGGTGAACCTGCAAGCACTGCCCTCGGAGAGGCAGATCCAGCCTTAGCGTTGCTGTGTCCCGTAAGAGCATTGCGCATATACGTGACCCGCACACCGGAGCGTCAGAAGCTCCGAGCAGCTCTTTGTCTGCCACGGAGGGCAGCAGACAGGGAAGGCTGTCTCCAAACAGAGGTTGGGCCCACTGGATAGTGGAGGCCGTCGCCTTGGCGTACCAGTCGCAAGGCGAGCCATGCCCCCTGGGTGAGGGCCACTCACCAGAGTGTTGCCTCCTCCCATGCGTTGGCGCACGGTGCCTCTTGGCAGACATCTGCAGAGCTGCGGGCTGGCTCGACAACCGAACACCTTCGCAAGATTCTACATCTTCGCGTTGAGCGCCAGGTTTCTTCCAGTGTATTGGGTAAGTAATGGGCAGAAGAACTGGCCGGTGTCACGCTTGCTGCGCCATTCCCCCTCAACCCGGAATACGAGCGCCTTTTTCTCCCCAGTTCAGTTCCCCGGACTGATCCCTGGTGGAATCCTCCAAGCACCCCCGCAGTCAGACTGGCGGAGCAGTCTGACCGCCAGGCCCAGTACTGGTGTTCTAGAAGCTCTAAAGGAATGATTGTGTGCTATTAAAGCTCTAAATGACTTTTTCTACAAAATAGGACAAACTCATAAACTGTCTTCTGCATTGAAAAAAAAAAATATATTTTTAATTTTTTCATGTGAAAGAAACATTTTTCATTGTGAGCTTACCTTAAAATTGCTTTAGCAACTT
>JAPDDM010000347.1:0-12500 GCA_027474115.1 Schizopygopsis malacanthus
CCTTGTTTTCAGTACTAACCACCAATTGTTGTTCTTTCGGCATTTGATAATTTATGTTCTATTGAATCCGTTTTTACATCAGCAGCATTTCAGATGCATAATGCTAAAGTTATGCAGAGTGTTGTGGGCAGACAAAAGCCCACACCCATGTCTGCCTCTTTCAGTCTCTTTCAGATCTATCTTCATCTTTCTGCACTGTAAAAATACAAAAGTTGAGCAAACTTACAAGTTTAAGCCAAGATTCAGCAGATTTTTGAGTTCTCAACTTAATTTTGTAGGAGATTTTTGAGTTTTATCAACTTGTTGTTTTAAGTTTATACAACTAAAAGTAAAAAACACATTGTGTGTCATAACCAGGCTAAGAGAATATAAAATACACGAATACTACGACAACACGACATAATCAGGATTCAAGAAGATAAAATCATACGGTGAGTAAATGATTGAATGATGTGGTAATGCCAAGGGTATGTCAGTGCTTCTTTGTCTCAGTGTGTGGACACACAAGGCCAGCTGTTAGACGTTATGGATGTGTCCTCGTTTCTATGCAGCGCCTCTGATATAAAACATCAGGCATCTTTTTCCCTTATAAAACCCCAGTGAAGCCACATCCCCCCCACTGCAGGCGCTTGTTTATATATTACAGTGGGGCGCTCTTGCCCTCCGTGCTCTTTTTTGGCCTACCCAGAGTGCTTTTGTTTGTTTTGCGGTACTCTGCGGTAGAAGCCCATTTAAGAGAAGTGCTTCAAGACCGGTTACATGAAACAAGCTGCGGCTAACAGGAAAGCCACACAATCCCTGGAGCTAGGGGGTAAAAAGGAGATACCCGGTGTAAAATCGGATTAAATGCATGTTTTGTGTTTCCATTGTCCCTCTCGAGAGCACAGATGGAGAGTTTAAACAACCCCCAGCAGGACAGTTACGGGGTTCAAAGGTCGTAGTCGTTCTGGGCAGAGGAATTGACCTGGAAACAGCTCAGCTAGTTTGCCGTTTTAAGGCACATATTTGAGCTAGACATAGGACAGAGGTTTAACAGATGAAATCTGAGGACGCCCTGGAGAGAACGAATGATTCTGCTTCCACCCAGCTAGCAGAGAGAGAGGAAAGGTCCGCTCGGAGTCACAGCTGTTATGATATCACAGCAAAACAGACGCCTCCCTATCGACAAAACAATATCACGAGGAACATACGCTAACAGAGCTGTGTGAATCTCACGAAACATGTCAAAAACATGTCTGTTAGATTTCATCTCAAAGGGGAAGATACTTCCATTAAACATTCTTTATGTAAAGATTTAAATGTTTTTTATTTTAGGGCCAGATTTTCAGAGTTTTGAAAAGTTTAAAACTTTAAAAGTTTTTTTTTCTCCAAATTATGACATTCAAATGCTCCTTACTGCATAAATACATAAATACAAATGATTGTGGGTATATATAATATATATATACTTTTTAACTTTAATATAATTTTTTATTATAACATGAATATATGACACTCTTTAGATAAAATATTAAATGTATTGGTAACATTTCGTGCCTAATGCACCTTGAAACTGGTTTACTTTTCTTTATAAAAATGTGCTTATTTATATGTGCTGATATATTTGAACTCACATCAGAAAACAGTTTTTGGTCAAATTTGCTAAACGTGAATGAATGATTCTTTGGATTGTGAAGTTCCCGTGAGATTCGCTCAGTAAGTTTGAAGGATTTGTTTCTGTCATGAGTGTTTCTTGAAGACACACCTTTGAAACAGAAAGCTCCCAGCTTCTCGCTCGGTGAGGGGAATCCGGTGGTTGGGAAGCGGTACATCGTCCTGACGCCCAGCTGTCCTTTGCCACACTGCTGTCGGGGTACAGAGATGGGGTAGCGGGCGCTACCGTCAGACAGCCAGGCGAAGTCACAGCGGTCCAGGCCGGCCCTCCAGGCTGCATGCAGGTGACCCGGAGACGCTAGAACCGCGTTCTGTCTCTCGCAACTCCTCCCAGGCCTCAGCTAGAGTCATCTTAACATCAGCAGCAGTGAAAAACACCTCACCTGAGACCACACACAACAACACATCAGCTTCTGTCCAGAGCACTTTCAGAACAAGTAAGGCAATCCCAGAATGCACTTCTACACACTTTGCATTTAACCAATTATTATTTATTTATTAAAATAAAGACATTTAAATAAAAAATTAAATGTATTATTTGCTTATTTAAAAAGTATATATGTATGTATATATATATATACACACACATATTTTTGTAGTATTTGTTGAATTTTTCTTTTGTAAAATATAATTGTATTTTTATTTCAATGTTGAGGTGACCCAGTACATTTCAGGATTTTCTAAACAATATAGAAGTAAAGCACCGATGCGATTAAATTTGATTTCTATAATCACGAATAAAGTCCACACAAATCTATTTCTAAAAATTTATATTTATAATATTAATTTATTTTATTTTAATTTTTAAAATTCTCATTACTGTAATGAAAAAATGATACTTGTATATTTGTTATAGTGGAAAATGTTATTTAATTATTTATTAATTTAAAAAACTTTTATATTATAAATATTTTTTTTTTTATATTTTTAATTTATTAAAATATCATAATTTTCATTCAGATTTTTCATATTAAGAATTTTCTTTTAATGAAGACATCAATTTTTCAAGAGAATATAGTAAATTACTAATCACCAATAAAACCAAACATGGATTGATTGATTAAAAATAATAAAAAATAATAATAATAATTGTGCACCATTAAGATTTTTCACATCAAGACATTTTCCGTTCAAATTCTCATTACTGCAAAGAAAAAAACTATTTCAACGTTGCCAAAGAAACGAGTGATTTCTGTGATTTCTGTGTGAACAGCTCAGAGCACACTTTCCAAACAGTCATCTCATAATTACAGTAATTCTGACACGACGTGAACACAGCGTGAGGAGAAACCCGCAGCTTTCTAAACTTACCCTGCAGTTTTCCTACATAGCAGTACACATCAAACGTCTCAGAGGGATTTCTGAGTCCGTATGACCTGACTCCTGGCTTCAGAGTCATATCGCCGAGACAGCCTTCACGTGGCCTCGTTATGGGGTATCTGTGGAGAACAACCCCAGATCAGTATCATAGCATGATTGCATAGCTTTGAGTCTGGAGCCGGAGAAATCACTCACCTGACGGATCGGTCGGCCAGCCATCCGGCGTCACACTGGTCAAATCCATCCTCGAAGGCTGAATGAAGCTGCTCGGCGGTGGCGATGGTGGCGTCCACATCAATGCAGGCCTGCTTGGCGCGCTGGAAATCTAGCGTGTAACGACTGGTGCTGGAGCGGTAATGAAACACGACACCTGTGACGAAACACATGAACCGAATCAACTCATTTGATCCAATCTTACACAGCAATCTGTGTGAACACTAATATTTGTGTAAACCTGACAAGACCATCTACAGCTCAAAAATGTGTGTTTTAGAGAGAAATTAACACTTTTATTCAGTAAGGATGTTTTTAATGGATCTAAAGTGACACTAAAGATATTTATAATGTCATTCTTCTGTTCTGTTCGTCAAAGAATCCTGAAAAAAATTTGCTCTGCTTCCATGAAAATTAACTACAAAACTTTTTTTTTTTCAATGTTGATAACAATAAATGTTTCTTAAGCAGCAAATCAACATATTAGAATGATTATTGCCGCGGAAAATACAGCTTTGCATCACAGGAATACATTTAAATTGGAAACAGTTATTTTAAATTGTAATAATATTTAACGATATAACTTTTTACTGTATTTCTTTATTAATAAGTGCAGCCTTGGTGAGTTCAAAAACATTAAAAAGTCCTCGTTTGAATGGTAATGTGAGATTTTCCCTCCTGTCAGGTGGTAATATGGTCACATGATGTGGTATATTTAACATGATATGCATATTTAACTTCATCTCACAACAAATGGGATGAAACGGGAAAGAGGGCCGCTTTTGTACTGAACACTGAAAGTTTCAGCCACAACAACAAGCTGTTGTCTGGCAAAAATGAAGAATCATTGTATTGTTCAGCTCTTTAGGAACCTGTCGTGTCAAATACTGAACACGATCTGAATAGTAATCGCTCTCTCAGCATTACACAGCATCCAAAGAGCAAAACTGCTTTATACACTTAACTATTGTCCTGTACAGTATCCCTAAATAGTGCTCTGAACGTACATGAGGCAATTATCTGACACAACAGAGTCTTCAAAATAGGTTTATATTATCTCTGGGTGCTCAAAAACAGCCAGACAGATCTTAACACAGGATATTAAAAGCTGAAATATTTTGAACTAGACTAAATATCTTGAAACACTATGATTATGGCAGATTGCTCAAAAAGAGAGAAAGGGAAAATAGTGCATGATGCAGTGCAATGACCAAAGACATCCATCTGCACGTGTATGAATAAAAAATGAAGAATTTATGGATGCAACATTTTCAAGAAGGATAAAGCATGCAAATTAATCAAATAAAATCAATGAAAATGGAAAATAAAGTTAAAATTAAATTAAAATCTAAGATAATTTTACTATGCTAACTGTCTAACAGTTAAATCATGAAACAAAATAAAACAACAACAAAGACTGAACAAATTAAATAAAATATAATATTTATTGTTAATTTAGTTTTTTATTATATATACACACACACAAACACACGCACATGCACACACACACACACACACACACACACACACACACACACGCACATGCACACACACACACACGCACATGCACACGCACACACACACTCGCACACACACACACACACACACACACTCGCGCACACACACACACACACACACACACACACACACACACACACACACACACACACACACACACACACACGCACACACACACACACACACACAATTACAAAAACTAATTAATTACTAATTACTCGGGTGGTCAGTCAATTACTATTTTTTTATCTAATTAATTACAGGGTGCTGCGATTAACTAATCGAATTAATCACAAACTAATTTGGCTGTGAAAATCCCCTCCAAAAATAATAATTCAAAGCTATTATCATGTTAAATGTGTAGGCTATGGCATAACATAAAGCATGGGACAGAAAAGAAGATCATTAGAGAAAAATCTCAGTAGGTTTTGTTCATGAAATGAAAGTCACTAGTGACGAATTAGTATTCGGTTATTCAAATCAGCTTCTTTTCTATTGTGCAAACGAACTTTGATTAATTTGATTAATTATTGATTTTTGACGAACTTTGATTAATTTGATTAATTATTGATTTTTGGTGAACTATCCCTTTAATGTTTATATATGTAGTGAAATGTTTACATTTCACTACTGATTATATCCTGTATAATTGAGTATGTGACGAATAAAAGAACCTTGAACCTTGATGTATTTATTATATATTTTTTATTTATTTAATAAATGAAATGATGCTCTAAAGAAGAAACTGAAACTACCGGCGGTAAACCGGTGGTAAATGAGTCGATTATGAGTCGATTGGTTCGAACGGCTGATTCATTCAGGAATTATTTGATTCATTTGTTCACATGATTCGTTCATGACGTGGATTCATTCACAAACTAAACACCGCTGTTTTGCTCGGAGACGCACAACAGTCCTGCTGTGGCTTTTTAGGTAATATTTTTGTTGGCAAAACTGAACAAAAACACACAATATTGTGTTTAAAATATAGCACAATAATTTACTGAACTGTGTATAAAGTCACATTTGCAGTCTTTGTGTTCTTCGTGACAAAAACAGCACTCGTGTGATATTGCTTATCGTATGATATAAATATGAGACCAAAAAATAGGCATTTTTGCACCAATATATGGAATTTTAGGGCATTTAAGGAGTTGTTACCCTGCGTTATATTTGTCAACAGTCCACTGTATAAAATGTAAGATTATGTACAGGTCTGGGGGGGCAGCGCATCAACTGCGTTAAAATATTTTACTTGTGTAATTTTAACTAATTAATTAATTTAATGCGTTAAACTGACAGCCCTAATTACTAAAGAAATTGGATGAATTTATGCACAAGACTTTTAGATGAAGGTTTGCAAATTAAAAATCAAATTAAAGCTGCAGTCAAACATTTTTTGGTTAAAAATGATCCGAAATCAATATTTGAGCAAGTACGTAACAGTTAGTGTTCAAAACTATCGCCTTGCTCGATTCACAACGGTTAGCTTATAATAATGTTTTCTAGTTTGAGTAATAATGGAGATTCGAGCGTGGCACTGCGTCATTTCATCACGTCTGTAAACATAAAGAAGTTTTCCCGGCGAGTACGTGAAGATCCTGCCGGAGACGATCTTTATAGACTTCTCTCACAGCAGCTGGAATAATTCTATATAGTTTTTTGATGGCGGATTGTAATCCAGAAAGGATTATGTGTTTATGAAACACGTGATTTTAAACATACTTCTGATTACGGAAAGCCTGGGATTACACAAGATGTGTATTTTAAAGAAAACCAGTTCGAAGGGAGCATAGTTTGCGTTTTGGGTTAAAATAGTTTCTTAATATCAAATTCAAATATCATGACAATTAGATATTAAAATCTACACACTATACTCATAGTCACACAATGCTGATGTCGTTAACATTAATAATTTGAGAATCAAGTATAATAATAATAATTGCACGGTTTGATGTGATATAAGCTAATCGATCGTTAGATTTAATCACCATTGGTAGCGTGATTTATGGTAAAGCTTTTTTCCTCAGTTGGTCAGAACAAAAGTGGCAGACTTGTACTTGTTCAGATGACAATATCCGGTGAAGTATTTTATTTGAGTCATATATCCCAAGACGTAGGCGATAATCTGTGATTTCTGAGTACAGTATCACACCGGTGCGGTGACCGACAGCCACACATTCACCGCAAAACATTAGATTCATCCGCACTGAAGCCGTATCGGAGCACAACCCACGCAAGCAAGATAATTACACGCGCAGGTTTTCAAACAGAGATGGAGACGAAGAGGAAAAACTTACGGACTGCAGCTTTCCCAAATCACAGGTATCTGTTTACTGTTTTACACTCAGACTAACAACATAAGTTGAGTGTTGAAATCATAATTACATGTAATACTATAGCACAAGTAAGTAACAGTACAGTGACTGTTGCTTTAGCAAACACTACTAATGCGGCTCAGAGCAGGTCGTGCAGTCTGACTCGGTTATTTGCCCTTGTATGGGCTTTTCTGGGTACATTATCAGAGCTGCTGGCTGACGGGCCGGGCTCTGAATGCTCTTTCCTCAGAGGGATGGATGGATGGATGTGTGTTTTTTGGGAAGGCGCTACCCTTGAGTGGCAATCAGCGCTGCCCGGGCCCTAAAAGAGGGCATTGAGTGTATTTGGCAGGAATGCACACGGCTCTCTACGGGCCTACAAACACTCCCACACAGATGTGCTCGGGTTTTACTGCACAACAAACACACCGTTTCTTTCCCCTTTTCTGTTGGATGATGTTTCAGCTTTAATACAACGTATGATGTTTGAGTGTTGTGTATGAACATTCATAAGTCTATATTTGAATACTTTCAGTCTTTGCATGGCAAGAAAACTGTTTCTTGAATGATTTTTCAGACATTCGTTCATAATGCAGTCCTTCAAGAAAACAAAGAATAAAAAGATTGAACATTTTCTTGTATTGATTCAAACTAAGTCCTTCACCCTGCCTTTCTATTCCTTAGAAACACAATAGGGCCTTGTCAAGACTTGAGGGAAGTCCAGACTCTGAAAGTGATTTTTCCAGACTCGAAAGCTAAATAATCTTTCTCCCCTCGTCTCTATTCTGGCTAGCGATGACTAATTACATCATCACATGTGCTTACGAGTGAAAAAGAGCAGCACATCTGAGAGCCATCGCTGAAGGAAGTTAACGAAACACCAGCAACATGACATATTTCAGCATGAAACATGAGAACATATATATATATAGTATATGTTATGGTAAAGAAAAAAATTATGCTAATTTATAACATTTTTAAGTTTAGATCACCACTGTAGTCTTATCTTTAAAAACAATCATAATTTAATTACACTGATACATCTAAAAATATAATTTCCAATCAATCTAATAATTTGCAAATATCAAAGTGAATATTTAATATAAATTAATATATTGTTTAAGAAATAATACGAGCAATTTCACTTAAATAAATAGTATTGATATTTTCTTATCATACTTTAACTCGCAACCCATTTTACTTGAATAATATGAAAAATCTAATAATATGAAATGAAAAATCTAATAATATGAAATGAAATATCTAATAATATGAAAAATCTAATAATATGAAATGAAATATCTAATAATATGAAATATCTAATAATATGAAAAATCTAATAATATGAAAAATCTAATAATATGAAATGAAATATCTAATAATATGAAATATCTAATAATATGAAATGAAATATCTAATAATATGAAAAATCTAATAATATGAAATGAAATATCTAATAATATGAAAAATCTAATAATATGAAATGAAATATCTAATAATATGAAAAATCTAATAATATGAAAAATCTAATAATATGAAAAATCTAATAATATGAAATGAAATATCTAATAATATGAAAAATCTAATAATATGAAATGAAATATCTAATAATATGAAAAATCTAATAATATGAAATGAAATATCTAATAATATGAAAAATCTACTAATATGAAATGAAATATCTAATAATATGAAAAATCCAGATGAAGCATCTGTTCAGTAACTAAACGGACTGTCGTTTGGAGGATCATATGAATACAGAAGATGTATTTCGTTCATAACTTGCACAGAGAGACTGACCGCTGACGTCCAGGGAGATGGTCTCTTGAGTGTCTTCGATGCCGTGCATGACCTCGCAGCGGTACGCGCCTGCATCACTGGCCCTGAGCCGCTCTATGGTCAGAGACGCGTCGCCCTCGTCCTCAGAGCGCCTGGGAACCCGTACCCTGCCTTTAAACTCCGGCCCGATCTTGAGGAACCCGTTCTGGGTCACAATCACTGTGATTTCCTCATCGCCCACCAGTTTGGTCCACTTGATGCGGAGATGGTCCTGGTGGGCGGAGCTGCCGGAGCTGCCGGTTGGAGGCGGGAGGATGGAGAAATAGCAGGGCAGCACCACCTGCTCCGCCAGCGAGCCCCTCATCCTACGAGCGGAGTCTGCAAACAACAAGCAGATGGAGGAGAGGAACGTCTGAGTATATCTGCTGGAAGCTTTGAAACAACCGCTTACATTCATATTTGAACCATACTGCATAATTACGATATTCATAGAAACATAACCGTTTCATAAACCAAAAACATTGCAGTTCATCTTACAGTATTAGTCACTTATAGCAGACCAGGGCTGTCATCATTAACTAAAACTATAGGCTATATATATAATTACTTGAAATATAAAAAAGTATTAACTAAAACTTTTAATATTTCTAACTAAACAAAAATGAAAACTTTCATCTAGCTTAAATACAGTAAGGTACTAACATAGCTATAAACTAACCCTAAAACAGAATGAAAATGACATGAAAAAGTTACTAAAATATTTTAATATTTTGATATTCTAATTTTAAACGTTAACACAAACCAGTAGTAAATCAGTGAAACTAAAGTAACACTGTAGCAGACAGGAAGTAGTTGTCTAGCACACGACACACACAGGAAGTGCTGAGCGAGTGGTGGTTGTTTACATGATTTATCAGCTTCATATCATTTTTATATATCATTGATTTGACGATACACATGATCATTTCTCTTAAGTTCAGTTATACTTTTCTCATCATGTAGCATTACTCAGTCTGTAAAAACACTAATACTTTAACAACACCGATTAATCTAAGATTTAACAAATGAAACAAATATTTAGGCTGATATTAGAACATATCTAATTATAATATTTATTATTACAACTTTCATAATAAATAACATTGATTTTGTGAATATTTTACACTATTTATATATTTAATAAATTGTTGATTATTTGACAAATTGTTGGTATATTTGTTCCTCTGCTTTGGATAAAAGCATTAAATGCATAAATATAAACAATAATGCTATTTTTCATTTCATAGACTATACTATGATGCCTAAATTCACTTTTATCATATTTTAATTTCTGCCATTTATCTGCCATAAGTCATGACTATAAGTGATTATGGGTGATTGAATATCTTCCATTGATCGATATCCATCAAATGAAAACGATATCAGACTAATTATGAACATCACTGCATCACTAGTGTTTACCGGTTTGGACAGACTAAACTCATGTAAATGAAGAAGTGTATGATTTTAATAAGAATAAAGAATAAATCTCACCATCTATGGTCCCAGCAGCACTGCAGACACAGACCAACCAGAGGATGTGTTTAACGTCCAAAAACATCTCAGTTCTGTAAATAAATCAATACAAGCTCTTCATTCACGAGTCGCTCCTGAACCCGGGCTGCTGTTTACTGTCGTGTGTCTTTGTTCCAGGTCCAGCCCGCTGTCTGATTGCTTCCCTGTCTCCCTTCATCAATGCAGTTTATGGCTTCGGCATCAGATACAGAACGTGTTTATGAAAGCTTCATTCATAACTCGCGGTTAAACATGATGTATATGTTTCATCTTAATATACTGGACTCATTCCTCGGAAACACAAAGATCAGCTGTGGTGACAGTCACACACGCCCTACACTATCAAACACCAGAGAGCGAGATATATAAAACACCTTCACGCAACAATTAACCACATCAGCGTGAAAATCTCCAGCACGAGCACGCGCGCGCTAATGAGCACACAGAGCAGCACGCGCCAGACAAAACGAAAAGCTCGTCTGAACCCAAAGCTCGCGTTCTCGGTTCAGCGTTAAACTGGTGTTTCAGCGTTAAACTGGTGTTTCAGTGATACTGATGATCGAACAAAGCTTCAGGGAGACAGACAAGCTCTGAAAACACACTCAAGAGAGAAACAAAGAGATGCACTGAGACAAATCTGCTCCAAAATCAAAAGACGGAGAAACTCAGATCTGTGCACATTAACCGCAGCAAATGACTGATTCATGTGAAATAATAGTATTCATCACTTATCAATTAGGACATAATTGTTTTATAGAATAGCATAGAATAGAACTTACTTTTTCCTGTAGGCAGTCTTGGCTATTCCTGATTCTCCAAATGCAATCTTTCTCAAATATCTCTGATGCTCCAATCGCGAGCTGCAGACTTCAGTGCTCTTTCTTTCCCTGGTGCCCACGAAAAGACTGGAGACATAACCGGCAGCGAGTTCAAGTTCCATGTCCACCCATGATTTCGTCAGTTTCCAGAGGAGGGGCAGAAAGTGCCCACCCAAAATGAATCTGATCCATCCTGCAGAAGAGGAACGGGGATGTTCTGCGCTCTTCGAGACGGTGCAAACTGGATCTTGAATCGCTGATAAACTAGCTTGATCATGTAGGCTGGGTTAGAAGTCATTAAAAACAAATATATATCAAATATCATTATGAATGCATTGCGCACAATCTTGAAAAATGTCAAATTCAGTGTCGAACTGGCTACCCGTGAGAGCTCAAATAAGAGACAGGCTTCGATTGAACTTTGCAAATGAAATGAGTCTTTATTTGATGTATTATATGCACTGAACATTCGCAGTCCTGATCATGGAGCAGCTCTCTGTATTACGCGTGGTCGTGCGTAAAAGCGCATCTGTATCTCACGCGCGGTCTGATAATCAGACAGAGAAGGTGCTGATGGAGTTACTGGGTCACTGAGGGCTGTGAAAGTGACCACATTACTCTGGTGAACTGCCCAGCTCCACTTCTACGAGCTTGCCTGAGCTTTCCACACGGGGGAGAGACAGCACCGTTACCTCCTGCACCGTTGATTCGGTTTAGCTCGAGATCACACAGCTAAATCATTATCTAAATTAAGATATACGGTTGAAATTCATACATTACTGTTGAAAAGTTTAACGTGGGTACGATTTTTTTATGTGTTCATCAATGCAGCTTTTGTTAGATCAAAAATAGGTTAATATTTTGACATTTTAAAATAATGTTTTCTATTTGAAAATGATTCCTGAATTTCAGCATCATAACTCCAGTCTTCAGCGTCACACGATTCTTCTCAGCTCTAGACACATTTATGATTATTATCAATGTTGAAAACAGTTGTGCTGATTCATATTTTTGTGGAAACCTTGATTCTCTGATGAACAAAGCTCAAAAGAACAGCATTTATCTGAAATACAAATCTTTTTTAACATCACAAACATCTTTTCTCTGATTTCTGATCAATTTGAATTCTTCCTAAATTCAATCCTTGATGAATAAAAGCATTTCTTTCAAAACAATATATTATACAATATATGCAATTTTACCTTTTTGCTGTTTCCACCGTGTGTGTGTGGTCACGTTTAAAGTTGAATGTTGTTAATCAAAAAATAATAATAATAATATTAGTTTCCTATGACAAATCAATTTTTAGTACAAATATATTGTTTCT
>JAPDDM010000347.1:17500-77500 GCA_027474115.1 Schizopygopsis malacanthus
ACTTTTGAGCCCCAATGTAAAAGCAACAAGGCCTTATATTGTAAAACCGATTGTGTTTCCAGGTTCATGATCCCGGCAGAATCGCATCCGAGGGCTCAACCTGCCACAAAGTGCAGTTCAGGATTCAAATACCTGCAATTAAAACGTTGTCTGGCGAAGAGGAAGCAAGTGTTAGTCTTTAAAAACACTTCAGAAACAGATGCCACATTCTGTTGCTTCAACTAAATTCATTTATTAGCATGATCGTCGGTGTCTATGAAAGAGCACACTTTATCGAGAATGAATCGCAGGCTGGTTGATGTTAGAGTTTAGCTCCTTTTGTTCGTGTGAATGATTAAGAAATCATCCCGAGTTAGCTAGTTAAAGGAATAGCTCGCCCAAGAATGAACATTTGTTGAACATCTACTCACCCTCAGACTGTACAAGATGAGTTTGTTTCTTCATCAGAACAGATTTACAGAAGTTTAGCACTTGTTCACCAATAGATGCTCTGTAGTGAATGGGTGCCGTCAGAATGAGAGTCCAAACAGCTGATAAACATCAGTTAGTCACAAATAATCAGTCCAGTCCATCAATTATATAGTATTGTAAGGTGATAATCTGTGTGATTGTAAGAAACAAATCCATCATTAAGATGTTTTTAACTTCTAACCATTGCTTCCGGCCAAAATCTATAATAACACTTCTTCCTCAAGTGAAAAAGTCCATGCCCTGATGTCCTCTCACATCAAAACATATTAGTTTAGAACTGTGTTTGCGGTTTTAAATGTTGATTTATTCTCTCCTGATTCAGACGAGATCACTTTTTCACTGGCAAAAGCAATATTATGAGTAGAAGACTCATATTTTATGTTTAGAGGTTAAAAACAATGTAAAGATGCATTTGTTTCTTCAGAGGATGTTAATTGATGGACTGGAGTGATGTGAATTACTGTAATGTTTTTATCCGATGTCTGGACTCTCATTCTGACGGCACCCATTCGGATACATTGGTGAGCAAATGATGTAATACAACATTTCTCCAAATCTGTTCTGAAGAAGAAACAAACCCATCTACATCTTGGGTAAAAAAGACCTGAGGGTTTCATTTTAAACTTTCATTTCTGGATGAACTATTCCTATGAAACAGCTCCTGTTTGCAAACAGATCACGATTCTTCTGTAGAAATATAAAGAACCAAGTAAAAACAGAGACCAAAGAGCTTTTATATGGTGTGTTGGTATTAATGTGTAAACACCAACACGGATTCAGCTGATTCACTCATTCTCATTTGACTCTCAAAAGAAATCAGAAATGCGTCTTTGGGGCTTTCAGCAAGCCTTTAAAACACAAACTCAAAGTGAAACGATGCTTCGTCAGCACAATCGGAGTGTAAACGGTGTATCTGCATTTCTGCACATGTAAATATCCCGGTTTGGTCAAGGAGTTTCCCTGTGTGGACGCATCTGGAAGTCATTTCAACACAACTAAACTTTGAGACGTTTAGTGCCGTTCCTACTGCACTCCTGGTCTGAGCAGGGATAACAGATGAGCACTAACGCTGTAAGCCGCTATATCTGCTGTCATGATTCACTGAGGTCTCATGTTTCTTTTAAATGATTACAGACATGACGAGAAGTTCTGGAACTGGTTAAGAAAATGCAAAGGAGCTCAAAAAGGGCGAGAGATGTTGTGTTACGGTCCAGTACGGAGCCAAATATCAGACTACAGCCATTTGTGACATAAGAAGCTGATGTAGGTAAATGTATGTCCATATATCATAAAGTAACCCAATGGATGATTTATTAGAACGATTGTGACACTAAACAAGTCAAACTCGACTCAAACTCAACGTGCATCAAGCTGTCATATTTCAATCAACAAATCAGAACACATCCTGCATAACGACAATTAATGAATTAGAAAAAATTAATAATCAACCAACAATGAAAAGATGTCGTTACATTACTTTACCTCGGCTAATTATTTCTTATCCGAAGCATAACGAGGGTAAACTCACAAAAACCTGACAGAGCAATACAAAAATTATAAGAAATTATAAGAAAATAAAATGACTTTTCTTAAGACCACTAAAGATTTAGCATTGTGATATTATTTTTAAGAACTATGAATTATCACACCATTTGTCCATAACATACTGTAATAAAATACAAATCTATTCAATTATTTACATATGCATATTAATGAAAAACAGCTGTTTATACTATTAGAACAATGTTTTTTATATTATAATAAATACAAATTATATAAAGTATCAATTCTACAGAGTACACACGCAAACTAAATAATAATAAAATAATGACATTATGATCTAAATTTCTATTGACAGTTAAACGCATTATCACATCACTTGTGTGTACTGAAAACACACAAATTAATTTAACAACATTTTAAATATCTATAAAACATGTTTAAAATTAGCAAAAAAACTAAAACATTAAGTATAATAGATAATATATTGTATATGATATCAGATTATATTATTCTTTAAATTGAAAGTTTGCACCACTGCATTGCAGTACGTTTTGTATTGAAAACATGAAATGTACTTATCATGTAAATGAGGTCACAATGCAAAAAAGAAAGAAAAGAAAAAGTCTGAATATGCTAATGTTGAATCTTTCTTTGGACACATGCTGCGGTCTGGATTAATGCGGTCACTGGCCTGATCGTGGTCTGTCGTGGTGCTCTCGGCAGGTGCAGAACAGCACCGTTTCAGCCAGGGGCCGAATGAATACACGTCTTTCTTTCTTTTCTCTCTTCCCTCATCTCTCTCTTCTGTCTTTCGTCTTCTTCTAAAAAGAACTGATGCACCTCTGAATCCTACGGAAGTTCTAAGCGGCCATGCATTATTATCATTTTTCCGTCTTGTTTTCTCGTGATCACGACTTAATTTTCTCGTGATCACGACATAACGAAAGTTGTTTTGTCATTATCACGACTTAATTTTCTCGTGATCTCGACATAACGAAAGTTGTTTTGTCGTTATCACGACTTAATTTTCTCGTGATCTCGACATAACGAAAGTTGTTTTGTCATTATCACGACTTAATTTTCTCGTGATCACGACATAACGAAAGTTGTTTTGTCATTATCACGACTTAATTTTCTCGTGATCACGACATAACGAAAGTTGTTTTGTCATTATCACGACTTAATTTTCTCGTGATCTCGACATAACGAAAGTTGTTTTGTCGTTATCACGACTTAATTTTCTCGTGATCTCGACATAACGAAAGTTGTTTTGTCATTATCACGACTTAATTTTCTCGTGATCACGACATAACGAAAGTTGTTTTGTCGTTATCACGACTTAATTTTCTCGTGATCTCGACATAACGAAAGTTGTTTTGTCGTTATCACGACTTTTAATTTTCTCTGTGTATTCGGCATGAGGAAATGCTATAGAAGCAGCATCATCGCAGCATCATGGATGATCGTATTCGCTTTTACTTTGATCAGGGACTCACTCAAACTGAAATAGCTCTGTGTCTGTCAGTGATTGACGACTTACACATAAGTGTTAGACACTTGAGAAGGAGGCTGTTGGTCTGCAACTTTATCGTCGAAGACAATATAGCGACCCTGAACGTGTAGTCACGTGTAGTCAAATTCAGTTTCCTCGGGGACGCCCCTCTCTCTCAATGCAGAGATAAAGTCCATATTTGCTGCAGGAAATTAGTAACTTTATGATGGAGATATCAGCCGCTAGCGCGTACACCATAATATTCGCCAGAAACATTCACAAGGTGCGGGATTTTCTGGCGATAGCTACAATTACGTCGTGAGAAAACGGTTTTTACGTTGAGATCCACAACTTTCGTTATGTCGAGATAACGACAAAACTACTTTCGTTATGTCAAGATCACGAGAAAAATTAAGTCGTGATAATGACAAAACAACTTTCGTTATGTCGAGATCACGAGAAAAATTAAGTCATGATAACGACAAAACAACTTTCGTTATGTCGAGATCACGAGAAAATTAAGTCGTGATAATGACAAAACAACTTTCGTTATGTCGAGATCACGAGAAAATTAAGTCATGATAACGACAAAACAACTTTCGTTATGTCGAGATCACGAGAAAATTAAGTCGTGATAACGACAAAACAACTTTCGTTATGATGAGATCACGAGAAAAATTAAGTCGTGATAACGACAAAACAACTTTCGTTATGATGAGATCACGAGAAAAATTAAGTCGTGATAACGAGAAAACAACTTTCGTTATGATGAGATCACGAGAAAATTAAGTCATGATAACGACAAAACAACTTTCGTTATGTCGAGATCACGAGAAAAATTAAGTCGTGATAACGACAAAACAACTTTCGTTATGATGAGATCACGAGAAAAATTAAGTCGTGATAACGACAAAACAACTTTCGTTATGATGAGATCACGAGAAAAATTAAGTCGTGATAACGACAAAACAACTTTCGTTATGATGAGATCACGAGAAAATTAAGTCATGATAACGACAAAACAACTTTCGTTATGATGAGATCACGAGAAAATTAAGTCATGATAACGACAAAACAACTTTCGTTATGTCGAGATCACGAGAAAATTAAGTCATGATAACGACAAAACAACTTTCGTTATGATGAGATCACGAGAAAATTAAGTCATGATAACGACAAAACAACTTTCGTTATGTCGAGATCACGAGAAAATTAAGTCATGATAACGACAAAACAACTTTCGTTATGATGAGATCACGAGAAAAATTAAGTCGTGATAACGACAAAACAACTTTCGTTATGTCGAGATCACGAGAAAATTAAGTCATGATAACGACAAAACAACTTTCGTTATGATGAGATCACGAGAAAAATTAAGTCGTGATAACGACAAAACAACTTTCGTTATGTCGAGATCACGAGAAAATTAAGTCGTGATAACGACAAAACAACTTTCGTTATGTCGAGATCACGAGAAAAATTAAGTCGTGATAACGACAAAACAACTTTCGTTATGATGAGATCACGAGAAAAATTAAGTCGTGATAACGACAAAACAACTTTCGTTATGTCGAGATCACGAGAAAATTAAGTCGTGATCACGAGAAAACAAGACGGAAAAATTATAATAATGCATGGCCGCTTAGAACTTCCGTAGAATCCTCTAATAGAGTTTCGACTTATGTCTCCTTGACCTGGAGGGAGACACTTTACAGTCGATTTACTTTGCAGTCTCAATGATCTACAAATCTCTTTTTTCTTTATTTGTCTGTGCAATCTTTAAATCACAACAATCTAACTTTCTCTTTCTCAGAAATGATTTTCACAACATCACAAAATCTTCTCCCTCCCTTCAATCATCTGCCTCCATCCTCCGATCAGTTTACAACAGTCCTGCCCCACATCGACTTAAAAAATGCATTGCACAAAGATTCAGCACCCAAACGAACTAAAGACGTGATTACGCTCCCCTGAACATGTGTCGAGAGTTGCGGTCCTGTAGCTGAATAAACAAATGATGTCTGCTTGGTGATTCTTTTCAGCCTTTAGAGGAGAATGCTTTTAAAAATGGCCTTTATTAGAGCAGATGTCATGGCACAGGGTCTCGCCATCTGAAGACAGCAGTGATTGGGAGAAAAGGAAAACCCGTGGCACTGATACTTGTCTCTATCCAATGACTGTATTTTGCCTGCTGGGAAGCTGCTACTGGCACATTTCTTGATACCCATGCAGGGCTTTACACGGATAATAAAAGGCCATTTGCTGTTTGATTACTCGAGATGTTGGCAGAGAGATAGAGAGAGACATTGGCATGGAGCACCTTCAGAGGTCTGAACAATGACTGTTTTTATAATGTTCACTCATTAGTGAACTTACTTTGATGTTTACTTGAAGTTTGGGGTCAGTAAGATTTCTTTTAGTTAAAGAAAGGATGCATTACATTGTTCAGAAGTGACAGTAAAGACGTTAATAATATCACAAACCAATGTCAAATAAATGCTTTTCAACTTTCTATTCAGTAAAAGAAAATCCTGAAAAAATGATAAAAATCTCTGTTTTCATAAAAATATGAAGCATGACACTAAAGACTGGAGTAATTATGCTGAAAATTCAGCTTTGCATCGCAGAAAAAAATTTAAATTTGTAATATATTGAAATAGAAAACAGTTACTTTGAATTGTCAAAAATATTTCACAATATTACTGATTTTATTGTGTTTTTGATGAAATAAATGCAGCCTTGGTGAGCATGACATTAGTATATATATTTTTAACCTGTTTGAAAGTATACGGTCTAGCTCAAAAAAGGGGAAAAGCACCATAAAAAAATTGTGTAGTCGCATAAAGTAATATTTTGTGTTTTAAGTTTTGTGAAGCAATACAACTACATTATATAATACATTGAAAAAAACATTGCTTTTAATTTTCCATTTTTGGAGCTTGTCAGTCTCATTCCCTATCCTTGTGATTTTTTGGAAACCAGCATTCAGATTCTTCAAAACATGAAGCTCATTCATGATACACCGCCACTAATTTGTGTCACGTTTTACAAGAGCGTTCCAGCTCTCTCCGAGGCACAAAATAGAGCGTAATTAGCCGAAGCATTCAAAGCCACGCAGCTGTTAAAAACCTCATTCCAGGAACAGAATGAGAATCCTCCAGCTGGGGTGATACGAAGTGGCGTATGTGATATTATTCTCTAAAGACGTAACAGCCAGATCTCTATGCCATGGCAGTCTATTAAAGTTTGGAACGTCTTTCCACGGTGACAGACCCTGCAGAACGAGAGAAGAAGTGTCCCTCAACACCTGACACGATAACACATCTGGCGTAGAGGCAGTATTAGACGTCACCGCTTTGAGTGTCACGCTGACACTGGCAGGCTAGAAACACTTTAAACATTTACTCTGTACACAAACAAGACCTCATTAAACATTCATCTCTGCATAGCGTCAATACAATACGAAGCCAAAGCGTCTTTCTTAAATATCTGCCAACTCGAGAAACTTTCATATAGTATATGACATATCTGACAACCTAAAAAAACACGGGCTCTGTTCCAGATACTAGTGAGCTGCCTTTCTACATACGGTCTCCTTTGGCAGCCGCCTTCTAAGACAACATCCACACTTAACTGATTAACAGGTGTAACGAGTCGTTAACCAATCAATCGAGTCAAAGTAAGACAATCATCTAGTGCTTGTAGCTGATATCGAGTCAAATCATTTGGTCATCAGCTATTTATTTCACCAATATTTGAAAGTAAAATATCACATTAAACCAATACATATTTATCACTGTTTTCATATATTTTCATATAATACAGCTGTGTAAAAGCGACGCAGGAAACTTTTTCTGATTAGTTAAACTGCTTTGATTTTCTAAATCAATTTGAGATTTTGCAATTAGCAAAAGAAATACTCAACATAAAGCTTGACTATAGAAATGTCAATGATCTACATTAAAATTGTATTAATGTGACTTGATCAGGACTGGAAAAAAATTTAAATAACAAAATTAATAAAATGTAATTAATTACTAGACAAAAGATAAATATAATAGATAGATATAATGACACAATAATAAACCGGAGGACAGGGACAGACAGACAGACTAAAGAACTGTGAAACACTGAAAGAATCACCTAGGAATAATAACTTAAAAATAATAATGAACGCCAAATAATCTCCAAAACAGTGAGACTATTTTAAGATAAAGAACACGTTTTCTCAGGATCGGTGTCCCTCAGGTGCCATGAAGTCTGAAGAAGTTGCTCAACGCAAATCTAAACCATTCAGGGGACTTTTATTGTACAATTACAGAGGCAACTGAAGTACTGGCAAAGGAGGAGATGAAATTATACACATTCTCCTATTAATAAGTAGAAATGAGCTGGAGAGAGAAGCACCCAGGGGGGATTCTGGGAAACCCGGTCTGCTCGACCGGCTGCAGGCGTGGAGAGAAAGCAGCCTCCGGAGAATAAGACGACTGGAATTATCACTGACATGTTTATGGCTGCAGTCGCAGGGGTTTATGGGTATCATATGCAACATTACATAACAGGCCTCCAGGAGTTTGAGATCGTTAGGGGCCGATCATCCGTAATCAAGTGATGATGATACCTGGATCTCTGACGCTGGTCCAGCGCTGCTCGTTTGGCTCGACTCTCCAGCTCGTGGAGATGTCTGTGACGGCGTTTTCGACAGGGCGCCACATCTGGGATGTCGTTTAAGCTGTCGTCCATCGGGGTGCTTTCGGACATCGCTGTCAGACAAAACATGGAAAAGTTACATTTCAAAAACTGTTCATATTTGTCTTATTTAGCTGAAGTTTTTGTCTTTTAAAGAAAATCTTCTTAACATTAAAGTGTTTAAATATTCTCAACAGTATTTCATTATGCCATAATCATGAATTTTACTTAATTGTTTATCAGAAATGGTATAATTCATTGCAAATATAAATATTTTGAATTAATTCAGCAGAACTTGTTATAAAATATATAATTTAAATATATAAACATAACATTATAATGTGCATCAAACAGAACAAATATTAAACAAATTACATTAAACAAGATTAAACATTTGAATTTATATAATCTCAGACAGAACAATCCTAAATATAATATGACTGAATATTATTTATATATTAATATAAATTCATATTAAATTTATACACATTAATATATTTCATTATCAATAATATTAATAATAATGATAAATGCTACTATTTTTTAACACATTTATTTATATAATAACAACTATTATTATTTAAATACATTCTATATTTGACCCTGGACCACAAATCAGGTCATAAGGGTCCATTTTTCAAAATTGAGATTTAACATCATCTGAAAGCTGATTAAATAAGCTTTTTTGTTATGATCGGACAATATTTGGCTGAGATACAACTATTTGTAAATCTGGAATCTGAGGGTGCAAAAAAATCTAAATATTGAGAAAATCACCTTTAAAATTGTCAAAATTAAGTTCTTAGCAATGCATATTACTAATCAAAAATTAAGTTTGAATATATTTACAGTAAGGAATTAACAAAATATCTTCATGGAACATGATCTTTACTTAATATCATAATGATTTTTGGCATAAAATAAAAATCTATAGTTTTGACTCATACAATGTATTGTTGGCTATTGCTACAAATATACTCCAGCGACTTAACACTGCTTTTGTGCTCCAGGGTCACATTTTACTATTCTCCTTGTTAGTGCATTGTTATTATCTTAATTTATTTTATTAACACCATGTGCATTTAAAAACTTTGAAGAAAAAACAAAACAATAATTAAGATGAGATAAACATTAAATTTAAGCAGAAACATTCAGCCGACATGATCAGTTATTGCCATTTCTAAACATGAGCTACACAGCCATCTGCTGCTAATCTCATGATTTCAGTCAAGATGAGTTATCATTATTATCTGTGAATGGTATTATTTGTGATTGTTTGCATATATAGAGGCTCTGAACAGGATTAATGGAGGTTCTCACAGCCAGCGTTCAGGCATCCGGCCAAGAAGTGACTCCGCTAACACGATCAACGTCACAAATCAAACGCATTAAAAGCATGTTGAGCATCAATATTAAAAGATGTACATGCAGCGGGACTGCAGTTAAACCCAGCACATCTGTCTCATGTGATATGCAGCACAGCGGGAGACTGTTCAAGATCGCAAAGAATCCAATAGTACTCGTTCTTTAAAGTACTGCTGCATTGCCAGACATGTTTCCATGATTGTTTCTGGCAGTTGTTTACGGTTTAATTTACATGGGACAGATATAGCTGTGAAACTGGGTGGGTTTGACTCACGTTAGTTGATGCAACAAACATCCTAACCACATTCAAGGCTCTGTCAATTATGCTTCATGTACTGGTAAACTTTATAGTTAAGATTAAAGAGACTAAAGCTACAACTCCTACTCTTTAAATACAAAAACATAACCATGCACACACTGTGAAACAAACCACTGAATCACGCTTTCAGGAAGGAAAGGACAATAATCGAAGCCCTGAGGAACTATGCCAAAGCGACACACACCTAGCAACCATACATTACAATTCATACTGTTTACAGGGTCACATGACCTTGGAAGGGGGTTTCTGGAAAAGTGTTTTTCACTTTTACTCCACAGGGTTTACACAAGGGGAAAAACAGAGAAATTGAGCAACCCGCAAACTAAATCATGTGTGACTCCACCTCATTTCCCTTTCTGTGCCTCAAAACTCTGACTCAAGAGCCCCCAAATACGGCCTTCGAGTAGCCCGATGTCGAAATCCACCAAAAGCAGAAGGTGTTGCCAAGGAACAGCTCGTCTAGAAGATGACGTCATTAACAATAACGGATGACGCAGGGAAATGTGAGGGTAAGAACTACCTGTAGGCCGTCTCAGTTCTGGCGCAAAGGCTTAATGTGCTGGTTTACATCAGCGTGGTCATGCTTCGGACAAGAGAGAAAGTACCTACGGTGCTGTCAGCGACCTCAATGACGCAATGCAATACTTGTGATCTAATGGTAGAAATACTACAATAGAAGTAATGCAGCATACCTATTTTTAACAACAACAAAAAAACAGTTAATCAACCATGCAGTATTGTCTATTATGGATAATCCAGTAAATTAGATTCTTTATAAATGAAAAATAAATCATCTGATGGATGCAAACCAGGGTCGGAAATTAAAGGGGATTTGGGGCAAAAATGCCCCTCAAATTTAAGATAAGGGAGCTAAATATGCCCCTTCACTATTAAATGCACGTATCTGCTTAAATGTAAGTATGTGAGATAAAGGACAACACATTAAATGAGGTTAAAAACTGCCCTTACAAAGCTAAAAATCAGTTGAAATCAGTTCTGGAAGCAAATATTGTCCCTTAATAGAAAACGTAATTCCTGATGCTCATGCAAACCAAATATAAGGTCATTTATAAATGAATGATAACAGCTGCTTCACATCGCATAACACAAGATAAACACAAAATACTTTCAATATTATACTAAGAGCATAATGAAAGCCAATCGTAAATAGTAAAATAGTTGATACACACAACTCTAAAAGTTGTATTCCACATTAATGCACCGATCAGAGATGTAGACCTGTTGAATTATTCCATGTTTCTTTGTGGATTTCGATCATTGCATGGTACATACTGTCCTTCTGTCTGGCCCTACGTCAAGATCTTGAGCTTTCATGCGCTTGCCAGAGTCACTGTAGATCAAATCAGCATTGTGCTGTCATTCATCAACCTGAACTACATTCAAATATGAGTTTCGTTTGATGTTCTAGGCACAAACTCAGTTGCAGGCTCATCTAGTTTGACTTCAAACCTTGTAACTGTGTCCAATGAACACAATATTATGGAGCCTTGAGAAGAAATCAACTCCGATTATACAGCGAGAATTTCCACAAAACACACAAACTAAATCACAGACTTTGTTAAACGTAGGCTGAGAAAGTTTCAGCAGTAATTAGCTGTTTTAAGTTTGAGGTACTTGCATCTGAAATTGTGGCTCTCTGGAAACTATAAAGGAGTAGGAGAAGACCTGAAAAATTCAACCCTAACTACAGTATATGCTTTATATTTGTTTAGCAGATGCATTGGGGAAGAAGGTTTGGAAGGACATAATGACAGAATTGAAGTTGAAGAATAACCGTGTGTAGGAGGCTTCGGGTCAGGCGGTCTGGGTTCAGCCTCCTGTTCATCTTCTGTACTGCCTCCGTAATCACTCTCTTCTCCAGGACTCTTCGTCTCCATCGCTTTGTGCTCTTCACTGTCTGCCTTTGTCCTTCCAGGAGAATACAGCAGGCACAAGAAAATAAGACACTTATAGACATGACTGATTCACATGTAAGAGAATGTAAAAGAATGCACAAAGATTTGAAAGTTTCTCTTTCATTTAAAAACTGTTTTCCGTCCTTTCATCCTCAGGTTTTTTTTTTTTTAACTACCATTCAAATGCTTCAGGCCAGATATTTTGTTAAATAAATCAGTATTTTTATTTCCCCATGATGCTTTAAATTGTTTGAAAGTGACAGTAAAGACATTTATAATCTTACAGAAGATCCATTTCAAATAAATGATATTTCAATAAATGATTATTTTCAACATTGCTAATAACAAATGTCTCTTGAGCGGCACATTCGAATGATTTCTGAAGGATCATGTGACACTGAAGAAATGATGCTAAAAACTCAGTTTTGCATCACAGGAATAAATTACATTTGAACATATTAAAAAAGAAAAGTTATTTGTAATAATACTTCACAAAATAAAGGTTTTCACTGTATTTTTGATCAGATAATGCTGCCTTGGTGAGACTTCTTTCAAAAAAAATATTCAAATATGTTACAGATCATCAACTTTTAAATGATAATGTACTTATAGATACACAGATATATTTGTTGGACTGTTTGAAATCGATTATTGTTTTTGCAACTCATTCGGGTGTCATAAGTGGCACAGCAATAAGACTCCTTTAAGTGTCTTAATCAAGGCTGGACTGAACTTTCTTGGGTTTGTATCTAAACAATTTAAGGTTTCCATCACGCCACAGTTGTCCACTACAACAGAGCTCGTTGCTGTCCTTTTAAGTTTTGTTTTCCTACAAAAAAAGAAGTGTAGACCGGAAAATGTGCTCAACACAAAACTAGAAGTGATAATCATGAATGTGACATCATCGTGGGATTACATAACAGGAGAAGGGAAACGTTGAACTGAAAAGTGCTTACGATCATGTGAGGTTTTATCATGAAATGTCGCACACATCTTTACCTCAATCGGTTCTTCTCAATAGATTCCTCCAGCTCTTTGACTCTTCTCTGCAGGGCTCTGAGTTTGTCTTTCTTCTCGTTTAGGACCAGCACAAACCGGCTGTACAGGTCTCTCTCCAACGTCTCCTTCCCCTGGACGTACTTCTCCATCCTGTGGAGAGGGTGAAGCCCAAACACCTGGACATCAGATCGGGTTGACAAGACTGGAAATGTTTAGTTATGAGAGTGTTTGTATTACTTAGAAGCACTGTTCCTGCTAAGCTGCCGTGCAGTGAAATAATGTGCCGTGCAAAACAATGAGTTGGGAAGCCATTTGATTGAATTCTAGCAAAAACTAAAGAATCACAATATGCTCGGGCAACCCGCTTTAGAGTTGATGTCGCATGTCTTTCACAGAAAGACTGAAAGAGAATGACGTGCGCCAAATGAGTCGCTGTAGAAACCGAATACTTCAACGGTTGCGGACGAAATAGCTCAAATTGAGAGCCAACGCAATGACGTGCGAAATAAAACATCCTTATGATTTAAAGAGGAATGGCTTGATTAAGTACTGTAAATAACGGAGGATGGACACAGAACGGTAACTACACTCAGAGACATTTCGCTAGTCAAACACAGGTGTATTGTATCTAAATGTCACAGTCAAAACTACACTCATAGGGATGTTTATATAGCTATATAAGATATTAAAATATGAAATATTTAGCTAACGGATCTCAGTTTAAATGCTTCAGTTTGTTTTGATATTATATTATGTTATGTTAGGCCTATATCATAAACCTAATAAATAATTTAACCTAATAATTGTTTTTTAATGGATGCTCTTCTGCTCATCAAGGCTGTATTTATTTGATCAAAATACAGAAAAAACAGTAATATTCTAATATTGGTTTCCTGTTTTATATACTTTAAAATACAATTTATTCCTGTGATGCGCAGCTGTATTTTCAGCATCATTCCTCCAGTCTTCAGTGTCACATGATCTTCAGAAATCATATTAATATGCTGATTTATTATCAGTGTTGAAACTGTTGTGCTGCTTAATTTTTTTCAACATGTGATAGTTTTTCTTTGATTCTTTGATGAATACAAAGTTAAAAAGAACAGCATTTATTCAAAATAAAAAGTATTACTTTCTTAAAAAATGTAAAATGACTGACCCCAAACTTATGAATAGTAGTGTATATTGAAAAACAACATTTCTATTTTGAATAAACACTGTTCTTTTGAACATTTTATTTATCAAAGAATCCTGAAAAATATCTCAGTTCCCAAACAATAATAAGCAGCAAAACTGTTTCCTACATTGATTATAAATAAGCATATTAGAATGATTTCTGAAGATCATGTGACACTGAAAACTGAAGTAATGATGCTGATAATACAGCTGCGCATCACAGGAATAAATTATATTTTAAAATATATTCAAATAGAAAACTTTTATTTTAAATTGCATTAATATTTCAAATAGATACAGCGTTGATAAGCATAAGAAAAATGTATCCCAAACTTTTGAACTGCAGTGTATTATACTTTAAAAAATGTTTTCTCGGGTAACCTAAAATGTACATAATTTAGTTAAAATCAAGGGTCAAATCAACTAAAAATAGCACATTAAAGTTAAAATTGTCTCAACTACTTAAGATGGAAAACCGTAAGAGTGTTTAACTCAACACCTGTGGTAGTTGTTTGCAAAACACACACACACACAAGCTAATAAAGAGCCGTCAGTGTTGAGTAGTATTACAAATTCCCCATAATTCTGGTTTTGGAAGATGTTAGAAAGTGTGACCGATGATGTCACTGCTGCTGTTTCTCAGAGAGGAAAGATTGAAGCATGTGGAGAACAAGAAAAGAAAGAGGAGCTTCTTGTCAAGTTGGATGGGATTGCTTAGTCATTCTCCTCCTGAATGCGTCATGTGCTCTAAATCAGTCATATAGACAGCAAAAAATACTGAACTGCGTATGCATAATCTTCAGTTCCCCCTTGAGTATCACAGCAAACACAAACTAATAACATCTCGTGTATCTGGAGTTCCTTAGTAACCGTTAAAAAGCTCTTTCATTCTGAATCACGGGAGACGATGAGGAGGCGAGAGGGTAATCCACGACGAAGCTGTAATCTTAAACAGACGAAAGGCTTGCGTAATAACGCTGTTTTGTTTGAAATCAGTTTTGGCATTAAACAAAAATAAACTTGTGCATGTTCCCAGGAACAAAGCAACAAATGAAAAGCATATTCCCCATATTTATAGACTTTTATTTTTTACGTTGTGGTTCACTTATAAGCATTTTCAAGCATCAAAATATGGTTTCGTTTTAAATATTAATTAAAGTTTTATAACTAAAAATCTAAAGAAATTAGGGAATAACCAATTGGCCAATACAGAAAAAACTGCTAAATAATAATATCATATATATATATATATATATATATATACATACACACACACACATACACACACACACACACACACACATCTAAATAAAAAATTGAATATTGTAAAAAAAAAAAAAAAAAAAAATTGTGTAACTTATTTCAAAAAGTGAAACTTTTATATATTCTAGATTCATTACATATAAAGTAAACAATTTCAAAGTTTTTTTTAGTTTTAATTTTGATGATTAGAGCTTATAGCTCATGAAAGTCAAAAATCCAGTATCTCAAAATATTAGGGCTGACAAAAAGTAATGCTAACCACAAAGCAAAACTTGCTCATAAATCATAAACATCTATTCTAAAAAAACATCCGAGGTTCCTGAAGGGACACATGTTAAATTATCCTTCCGGGTTAGCTTACAAATTGATGTCTTCAGTGAACAGCTCTGTTCTGCTAAATATTGTATGTATTCCAAACATCCGTTTCTTCAGTTCTGTGGGAGCTGGGACGTTTTGATCTGATGTGGACCTACTCTTTAGTGATGTGTTCCTGTTCTCTCCTCAGCTTCTGGTTCTCCTCAAGCAGGTGCTGGGTTTTGGCCTGTAGACGTGCGCTCTGCTCCAGGCCATGACTAATGAGCTCCCTTATGACTTCAGTGGGCTCAGGCACCGCCTGCAGATCCACCACGCCGAGCCTGAACTGACAAATAAAGAGAGAACAAGATGAATAACAGAAGACCTCGTGCAACCTGGCACCTGCCCATCAGCTATTAGCATTAGCATCCTGGCTGGAGACACAAGGACATGGGCTGAGAATGAACTTCGCCCACAGACGTGAGATTTATTTGTTGGTTTCTGAGTTTGTGTTTGTGGAGGAGGGATGTGGTGTAATGTACTGGAGCTGTATCACATCACTCCACCTCTGAGATCCAGACGTTCTCACTATCTGTGACCAAAAAATGTCCAATCTTTACTGAACAAAAATATTTAAAATTGTTCAGATTGAGAGGAATTTAGTAATGAATCATTCAGACAGATGTGTGAAACTGCTTGACTGATTCACTGAAAAATTAATTGTATTAATTGCTTTTTACTTTTGTGGCACATTCTCTAGAAAATATATGCGCACACGCACACACAAATAATATATATATATATATATATATATATATACACACACACTTCTAATACGCCAATATAATATAATAACCAATATATAATATATGTACCTTTATTTTCTGTAATTTATAACAAAAATAAGTATAAATAGAAATGAACATTAATTATATAAGTATATGTAATACAATACAAATACAATACAATGTGTTGTATTTGTAATTATATACTAAATAATTACAAAAATCATAATAATTATATACTAAAAGCACGAATTAATAAGTAAATAATAAAAAGATAAATAAGTTAATAAATAAATAATACATAATTAAACAATAAATAACAAAATTAAGAAAATAAAAATAACAATTAATGAATAATTACATAAGTGTATGTAATTATATACTAAAAGCATGAATTAATAAGTAAATAATAAAAAGATAAGTTAATAAATAAATAATACATAATTAAACAATAAATAACAAAATTAAGAAAATAAAAAATAAAAATAACAATTAATTAATAATTACATAAGTATATGTAATTATATACTAAAAGCATGAATTAATAAGTAAATAATAAAAAGATAAGTTAATAAATAAATAATACATAATTAAACAATAAATAACAAAATTAAGAAAATAAAAAATAAAAATAACAATTAATGAATAAAATAAATGAATAAAAGTTATATTATAAAAATGTATAAATAAATAAGTATATATTATGAAATATTATAAATACAGATCTATAATAATTAGCCATAATAAGTCTAATTTACATAGACTAGAAACACATTCACAGCACAAAAAGACGATTGCCGAATTTAAAAGTGCAAAGCACAACCAAATCACTACAGACAGAACCCGGTTAGAGTCAAACGAGGGCAGTTCATGCTTTTTTATTTGCACAAAAATGTAACACTGTTTAGTGAATACACACTTCAGGGTTTCACTGCCCAACTCCGTCTAGCACCTGGACACACACTAACATTATCCTGGACTCTTGTACTGATAAGACAAGCCAACTGCAGTGATGAGAGCCACCGGTCGACAGCGAGTCTGATCCTCAAATAGATGAACTCTGACACGACACACAAGGGACGGACGCCCGGCCTATCATGTGCCGTGATGAAGATAACAGACCTCACAGAGACCTGAGAACACAATGAAGTTCCTGCAGTCAGCCTACCGAGACTGAACACGTTTGTCTTATTAATGATTCTTGATGGCTGTAAGCAAAAGACAGTGAGTGGAAACAAGCAATGAATCCTTATGACCTTGTTGTGAACGACTCTGGGAATGTATGTAGTAATGTAGCACTAAAAGAGAAGTGTAGCATGCTCTTTAGGGAACGGAGATGAAGCTGTCAAGCTCAAAAAAAGGAGGCTAAATAAGAAGCATGAAAGTATCGGTAAAGCAGTCCATTCCACCTGCGCACTATTTTCCAAACTAATGCTGTGTGTGAAGAACAGACTAAAAACTAACTTCTATTGTTATTTCCTAACATTCGCTTATGTTGTAACAACAACTCTCCTGTAATGGTTTGGTTTGTTTTATACTTAAATATATCAATCAATACGGCTTTAAGTCTTTTAGAATACAACATAGAAGTAGGTGAAATGAATAGTTTGGTGTTTATTGCTTATTTGGATCCACATTAGCTTCCACAGAGTGGCTGCTAGTCTTCCTGGGGTCCTCAACTCAATCCAAAACAGACAATCGTACAAATAGATTAAAACATTGACTTATCACATCACAAACTATACATCTCAGAAGCAGCACTTAAAATACTTTATTTAGAATATTTTGTTTTGAATCATTGAATCATGCAAATGAATCATTCAGTCATTGAAAAGAATCAACTCAACAAACCTGATTTCAATCCCAAGAAACATTTCAGAACTGATAAAACAGACATTTACGTTTTATGTATGTATACATAAAAATTTGGTAATAAAAAAAAAACGTAAAAGATAAATAATAAAAAAAACAAAATTATAATTAAATAAATAAACAATTTTAAACAAATCAATTAATACATAAATAAAACGAATGATCATTATGACAGAATTAATGGAATAAAAATGACTAATATCATAAATAAAATATCCAAAGTACCACATCTGTTTTCTGAGTTCCACAGAGACTGGAAAGTCAAATAGATTTAGAAAAGAGATCGATGAGGTGAATAAATGACAGATTTTTTATTTTGGTCCATACCATACCTCCACACAGAACGAAAGAGCAACCGTCACATTTAGAAATCCTTAAACCAGAGCTTCAACAAGGAATCTTTTCCAGCCAGAATGTGACGTACCATCGAGCAACACTCGCACGGAGCTCTTTACACGATGAGCTCAGAGCTTCCATGTCTCCGAGTGCTTATTTAGACGGGTCTGTGTAGTGAACCTGGACGCAGAACATTCATCCCACACTGGGAAGCCACACGGAGACAGACACCGGTTGAATTGCTATTAAAACTCTTTGATATTAAATACATCCTAACAACAGATTTGTTTCTCAGAAGCTTTTCTCTTCATGAGACATTAAATGATGGACTGGATTGGTGTGGATTATTGTGATGTTTTTATCAGCTGTTTGGACTCTCGTTCTGACGGCACCCATTCACTGCAGATGATACATTGGTGATCAAGTGATGTAATGCTGAATTTCTCCAAATCTGTTCTAATAAAGACACAAACGCATCTAGGTCTTGGATGGCCTGAGGATAAGAAGAGCAAAAGTAAATTATGACAGTTTTTGAAACATTGACTAGTGGACTTTGGGGGAGAAGAGGCTGAAAAAAGAAGAGGCAAACCAGAACACAGCCTCTTTAAATGAGGAATACTGATGGATTTGATGACGGACGTGAGGAGAACACACCAAACACGACCATAACACGGACCAGCGGAGTTAAGGAAACGAAACGTTCCCCCAAAAGAGTGACTAAGAATGACCTCTCGACAGAGCCAGCATTGTTTCTGTATATGTCTGGCTGGTCTGGAAAGTATTAGACAGTTTCATCTCTGCAATCAGTCAAGTGGCCGGCAGAACCCAGAGCAGATGCCATCATACCCCCGAGAGGACTCTGGGAACCGATCTCCATTTGTCCCTGTGGGAACGGTTGTTTTCTAGGTGCCACAAACGCACTAAACCACACACAGAGCGCCGGACCTCCCAAAGTTTCCTGGGACGTCTTCAGTGTCTGACCGCATTAAAGTCACGCGACTCTGAAAACGTGCATCACTGCTAAACTACTAATATGAGCAAACACAGCTTTGCAAAATCAGAAGAAAAAAACTGATTTCTGAAAGACATAGCAAGTACTTTCATATTGCATATCTATTTAATGCACAATAGCATTATATATATTCATATATTAATCTCAAATATAAATTCCATTGAATATTTTATGTCTTTTAGGTCTGTCATCTTTTGCTAATGTAATATTTACACACACACACACACACACACACACACACACACACACACACACACACACACACACACACACACACACACACACACACACACACACACACACACACACACACACACACACACACACACACACACACACACACACTAGGGGTGGCACTGTAGACAGATGTCACGGTTCGGTACGTACCTCGGTTCGGGGGTCACGGTTCGATACGATTTCGGTACAACAGGGAAAAAACAAATCTCCTATGCTTGGTTTCTTTTCATTTATTTTAAACGGACACTAGTACAAATAAATTGTATTTAAATTTTATCCTGAACAGGCAAACATTGTTCATGAGTCAACTATCACTAAACAAAAAAGCACATCTGTGGATCATTCAGGGAACAACCCAGTATTAAGAATTAAGGGTGTGTAAACTTTTGAACAGGGTCATTTTTATAAATTCAACTATTATGTTCTCTTGTGGACTACATATAAACATCTTTTATGTGAAATATCTTATTCAGGTCAGTACTAAATAAACAATATCATGCATTTTGTATGATCCCTCTTACTTGGTAACACAATCAACATTTTGCAGATTCTGCAAGGTGTGTGTAAACTTTTGACTTCAACTGCGCACGCACGCACACACCACTTTATTAGGTACACCTTGCTAGTACCAGTTGGACCCCTTTTACCTTCAGAACTGTCTTAATTCTTCATGGCATAGATTCAACAAGGTGTTGGAAACATTCCTCAGAGATTTTGGTCCATATTGTCATGATCGCATCACACAGTTGCTGCAGATTTGTCGTCTGCACATCCATGATGTGAATCTCTCGTTCCACCACATCCCAAAGCTGCTCTATTGGATTGAGATCTGGGGACTGTGGAGGTCATTTGAGTAAAGTGAACTCATCGTCATGTTCAAGAAACCAGTCTGAGATGATTTGAGCTTTGTGACATGATGCATTATCCTGCTGGAAGTACATCAGAAGATGGTACACTGTAGTCATAAAGGGATTTTTCAGACCATTCTCTGTAAACCCTAGAGATGGTTGTGTGTGAAAATCCCAGTAGATCAGCAGTTTGTGAAATACTCAGACCAGTCCGTCTGGCACCAACAACCATTCCACGTTCAAAGTCACTTAAATCCCCTTTCTTCCCCGATCTGATGCTCGGTTTGAACTTCAGCAAGTCTTCACCACATCTAGATGCCTAAATGCATTGAGTTGCTGCCATGTGATTGGCTGATTCGCAATTTGTGTTACCAAGCAATTGAACAGGTGTACCTAATAAAGTGGCCGGTGAGTGTATACACACATACATACACAAAATATAAATATATAAACATAACTAACTTATAAACCAATAAAACATAACACGTATACAATGTTTCTAAGTCTCAGCAGTGTCACCCTGATGGGAACGTTTACTTGAGGATGGCTCAGTTTAAGCACATCCACATGTGTTGGATAGGAGTTTGTGAAGCCCAGCTCTGGGATGCAGAGCATCAGTGTCAAGCTAGTTTACAGCTGTGATCTTCCACACGCTGCCAGGAACGCTTCCACATGTGTCACAAAAAGACTCGCTTCAGCGCCAACACATGAGAAGTGCTAAACAATTAACAGCAAAAGGAAGAAGAGAAAGAAAAGCAAGGTTTTTTTCCTCAAGATCCCCCTGAACGTGGGTCTGATAGTAATTACAGCATTTACAAATACATGGGGGCATTGAGACCCAAACCATGGCAACGTTTTAAATCCCTCATGTTTGCTGTTTATTTGTTGGATTATTGGAGTAAACCGGATCATATTATTTTGGATTTGGCACTTGCATCTGCATGAGAAAACATGAGAAACTACGGAAATCAAATCCCTGGAGGTACAGATGGTAAACATTTAAGCACGAGCTGTTTCATTTAAACCAATCAGATCCTTATTTCCTCACCAACCTCACCTCATGCCACCTCCGTGTGCCCTATCACGAGCTACAGGACCAACAACGTTAGGACAATGTGGTCCTGGCAGTGTGCAGGGGAACTAACGTCCTTTCATCTAAGCATCTGAATCATTGCACATCTGTTTTTCACCAAAAAAGGCAATAACTTTCTTCAACACAAATAAACAATTCTTTATAAATTATAATAATCAACGCACGCACGCACGCACACACACACACGCACGCGCACGCACGCACACACACGCGCACACACGCACGCACGCACACACACACACACACACACACACACACACGTATTACAAAGGCTAAATATATTATATACTACTAGTTATAGCTATAATGTATATATAAAATTATTTATATAGCTATATGTATATAATAAATGTAATATTTTTCTACATTTTAATCGAAAAATGCACTGTTTAGTAATACAATTCTTTAACACCAATAAACAGAATGTTTAATAAATTCTTAAAAATTATATATAGTTAAATATATTACATATTAGTAATTATATCACCATAATATGAATTAATATGATTCAATTTGTATTCATTTTTATATTTTTAAATAAAGGTATATTATGTACACACACACAGGCATAATCATATATATATAAATTATTTTAAAATTATATAAAATATCATAATATCATAAACATAAAATATATCATATGTATAATAAACTATAAATTTGGTATAAAAATAAAATGTAATAATAATATTTACGTAATTTAAAAAATAAATGATATACCATTTTAGATATTTATATAATATATTACACTCAACATTTATACATTTTAAATATTTTTTTTATAATAATGTAAATGTGAGTGGTCATACAGTATGTTAATTAACTTATGATCGTCACCGCAACAAAACAAACCATTTTTGAAGCTTATTTATTTTATAAAAGGTCTGAGTGTAACTGCATTATGATTGTTAAAGTCAATATATTATACTGAACTATTTAAAAGGAGTAACAGCAATCCATGACTTGACCTTTTAATGACATTTACCATTGCGTTTCTCCATAATGAAATTTGTAATATCCTTTTGAGATTGCAGGAATACCACTGTGTCATCACATGCCACCTCAGCTGTTCAAGAAAATGCATGTTTGTACTTTGACATTGACAGCCCACCTGTAAGGATCATGAGTGAGGAATAACACAAGCTTTAGGAAACAGAAGTCAGGATGTCTCGAAGTATTTACAGGGATATTGTACTCAAAGTGCCGTCTTCAAACGCTTGTGCCAGAGCTGTCTTGGCAGGCCAAACACCTGCTTTCCCAAACCTCAACCTGACCTTTAGCGCATGCGTCTTTAAGGGTCTTCTGTCAGCTGTTGCACTGAAGAACACAGCAGCTGTGTCTTACCAGCACCACTCGAAGCTTGAAGAAAACCACTAACAAATAACAGTCTGCCATTACTTAGAAAGTAACATCCCTTCAGGAGCTATAGCTTTTAAAAAGTAGAAAAGAACCACAATCACAAGCCTCTCCGTAACTAGTTGCACAATTTGAGGAATGAATCGTGTCTGAAGTACGAAAGAGGTTTAAAGGAATGTACTCATCCTCAAAGATGGAAAAACCATGCATTAAAACGTTTTGAATCCAAGATGAGTTTGTTTCTTCTTCACTGAAACCGATTTGGAGAAATGTAGCATTACATCACTTGCTCAGCAATGGATGCTCTGCAGTGAATGGGTGCCGTCAGAATGAGAGTCCAAACAGCTGATTAAAAAGATCACAATAATCCACATCACTCCTGTCCATCAATCTGGTGAAGCGAAAAGCTGTGTGTTTGTAAGAAACAAATCCATCATTAAGGCATTTTAAATGATACCAACACTTAATACGAGTCCTCTCAATAATACTGGTTTCTCCAGTGAAAAAGCAAAGTCTCTTTCAAGGAAAGTCCGTTCACACGGCTGCCATATTTGCAATGCCTCCAGGCAGCTCAAACAAGACCAAGTCCCATCTAAATGAATGGGGGAATCCTGAAATCTCAAAAACGGACTCACAATTAAATTAAATATTCAAATCAGCAACAAAATCTGATATAAACTGCCCCATGAATGTTGGGGCAAATGCTTATTTTTCGGTCTAGACCAGTCAATGCGCATGCGTAGCTCCAATTTACCAATCAGTGATTGGCTCTTTCATTTAGAAGGCGGGACTATCCCACCATATTGCACGTTGCACTCTCTCCCATTCATAAGTATAGGAGTGAACCATCTTTATATCTCTATAGTCTTTGGAAAAAGTCATCATGTCTGAATCAGAAGGGAAATATGTACAGCTCAAGCAAAAACAGTCTAAACAAATATGTGGGTGGATTATGATATAGGAGGACAACAGGGGATGGACTTTTTCCATTGAAGAAAGCATTATTATGGATCATAGACTTGTATTTTGAAACAAAGTGTTAAAGTTTAAAACACCTTAATGATCAGTTTCTTCCTTACAAACCAGTAGCTTTTCACAAGACATTAATTGATGGACTGGAGTGGTGTGGATTATTGTGATGTTTTTATCATTATTATTTATATTGTGATGTTTGGACTCTCATTCTGACGGCACCCATTCACTGCAGAGTATCCATTGGTGAGCTGATGCTGTATTGCTATATTTCTCCAAATCTTTTCTGATGAAGAAACAAACCCATCTACATCTCTTGGAGTAGATTTTCAGCACATTTTAATTTTTGGGTGAGCTATTCCTTTAATACTTAGCGTTTGGTTTAGAAAGTATGACTAAAAATTGTATTTGGTTTATTATTTGTAAAAGTGTCATTGTGGGTCTTATGCAATATTGAACAGAATACTCATATCTCAGCAGTCCATTAATTACCTCATATATTTACTAAATACTAGCACCGGCACAATAACACATATGAGCGCTGGTCCAGATTTTAATTATGGAGTCAAGGAGGCAAATGTACAAACATCAAATCAATATCCAAAACAGCTTTACTCAAGAGTATAATAATGGATAAACTACAGCGTGGGAGCTCAGACATGTCTGTGGGAAGCTACAAGAGCCCTAAACACACTCAAAAGTCAAGAAAAGGACAATATGATTCTGTAAAAACACTTTCTGTAAGCCTAGAAGTCATAACGGTAGTTCAATGCACTTAAACCCAGAAAACACTACCGTCAAAAGTTTGGTGTCTAAGATTTTCAAACGTTTTTGAAAATAGTCTCTTCTGCTGTACTTGATCAAAAACACAGTAAAACCCGAAATACTGTGAAAAATGATTAGAAATCCAAATAACTGTTTTCCATTTAAATATAATTTTGAATAGTACTTATTCCTGTGATGCACAGCGGCATTACTCCTGTCTTATGTGTCACACGATTCTTCAGAAATCATTCTAATATGCCAAACATTTGAAAGGTAGTACTATAAATTATACTTTTTTTGAGCTTCTTGTAACCATAATAATATCATCATTATTGCGGCTTATATTGTGCAATAGTCATTCCCCTTACTCACCAGTGCAACAGTAGGCCACAAAATGTCAGCAAGCAACCTAAATAAACATTATGAAGAATCATTTACGCAAAATTATGCATTTGGCCACACTTTCCTCCCCTACCAAGGCCCAGTTTCCCTTTTTCCAAACAGACTCTTGACATTTCCATTCAGTCACATCTACAGTGGCAGCAAAAAAGAGAAATGACTTGATGTTGAACATGATTGCGTCTACTGAGTTGAGCAAAAGGCCGTTATTGAAATGTTAGAAAATCACAGACAATTTATAACAATTTCACCAGAATCCAAGCCAACAAAACTTAAATACTTTACACTTTTTATATATATCAGATTCAGTGGTTCTTAGCTGGAGTGACCACAGAACATTTCCAAAACCATTTCAAGATGAAACCATCAAAATACAGGAAATATTTGCAATTTAAACTCTATTTGTAATTTCATTATAATTTGTATCAATATAATTATTTATCAAATATATGTTTTTTTTATTAAATATTCAATTTTAAGGTAATTTTTTCACTTTTACATACACATCTGCCAGATGTTTTTATCCAGCTGCTGAAAATTCAGCCTTGCAATAATTACATTTAAAAAATATATTTTAATATTTATTTTAATTTGTAATAACATTTCACAATATTACGTTTTTTACTTTATTTGTGTCAAATAAACGCAGTCTTGGTGAGCAGAGATCTATATGGAAAGGGCCCTCAGGGGTCTATGTGGGCAGGTTAACAGTACAATAATAGCACATCTCTATATCTCCGGCACTCTCGTGTCAAAAAGGCCTCACGTAATCCCATAAAAATGAGCGTGCAAAATTGGCTTCAATTTAGGCCGGGTCTGAAATGGAGAAGAGACGTTCAGAGGGAAGGAATCCTCTCATTTAGACAAAGCAAACCTTATGTCAGCTTCATCTTTCTCTAGGCTTGAGTAATTAAGCCACACTATTTCACTACAAACAGACCATTTCTGCAACATTCACACCACTGCAGATGGAAACGATGGATGAATTTAACATCAACAAATGCAGTACAGTAAGAAACATACTACGTGATCTAGGTCTTGACTTCCCAGACACTGCAGTTCCTCGGCACGAGATCAAACGTGGGGAACCTCCTTTAAAGCTGGACATAAAGAGAGGTAGTTCTCTGGGAATGGTTAAGTGTTGAGAGCGATTTTGGCCAATCACAGGTTCAGTAGAGCCTCGAGCAAGCAGAGATCGCACAGTCTTTCTCTCATCCATGAAACAGATGTGTTCTCAGAGGAAGCAGTGCAGGAGAGGGACATGAACGAGCGAACCAACACGAACACGAAGAGTGAACGAAAAACTGAGACAGAATTATAACAGAAAGAATTAACAGATGTGTTCACATAGAGGAACGAAACCAATGATGGAGGGAATTAATAAATGAAAAATGAACGGCCGAACGAACAAGAAAACAAATGAATAAAGTGAATAAACACTGATTCATTTCAACACTTAAAAAACATCAGTCAATCAATCAAATCAAACTATCATCTATCTATCCATCCATACATCCATACATCTATGTCTGTCTGTTTATCTGTCAATCTATCCATCCATCATACCAGAGAAAAATAATCCAGGATAAACTTTGGATGAGAACTTTCAACGTTAAACAAAGTTGTTCAGTCAAGTCACTAACATAATCACGGTCAGATAATCATTCTTACAATTTGACTACGTAACGCTGCAGTTTCTCCAGTTTAACTTTAGCATCTGGCACCTGGTGAGTGTTCATTTTGTACCCTGACTGCATACTATGTGAGAGCGTGTGTCAATCAGCGCTGTGCTGTGCAGCGGTCTCAGGCGTGCCACTCACCGAGATATCGTTCTGCACCTTCTCATAAGACAGCTGCAGCAGGGGGCGGCCGGGTCTCTCAGGTGTCAGGTGGAAGCTGTATTCCCCCTCCGCTGCCGGTCCCTCTCCGGTCAGAGCCAGGTGCAGGTCACCAACATACCTCTCCAGCTCCATCTCGATCTCCTGGGCTTCACAGGACACATCCTCCTCGGAAACTAACAAATGAAACTGTGGTTTGAAGCGTGGCAGTTTTGAAGGCTCTTCCTGTCATTTAAATAGGATCATTTGATGTCCTAGTACCTTCACCACTCCATGCAGAGACGCCATCGGAGAGGAGTATAACAAAGCCAGATCCAAGATCCTCAGCCCACTCTAGCTTTAGAAAAAACGTGCGATGAGGCTCAGAGGCAATGGAGATCTGACGTACGCTAGTGCTGCGACACCTGCAGAAAAAATGATCACAATAACATCACACAGCTAAGACACAAAGAAAATGACCAGACAATATACTGCATTCTATTAAACAATTCAGCAACTTCAAAAGTATCTGCACTAATAATAATAAATATATTGTGAAAAACAGATGGTAAATTTCAACTATTTGCCACGCACACATATACACACATATACACACATATACACACACACACACACACACACACACAAATACACACACACACACACACGAATTACATATGAAGAGTTAATTTGCAAAAACTGATAACTTAAAAAAAAAAAACTGTTTTTCCATTGTGCATTCCAATTAATCTCAATCAAGCTGCAGTTGGGTGCAATAATGACGTGTGGTTGAAAAAGAGTGCTTGTGTTGCTCTTTCTGGATCAGCAGCAGCATGAATGCAGATTTGAACGTCTTTAACACCTGTTTCACATCGTAAGCGTCAGTGGAGCGTGAACAACGCATGTTTTGTCACCACCCATATCAGTGAATGACAGCTTTACATCCGAAGCGTGATGATGGCCGACCCTCTGATTCATCAACATGGGCAGCTACAAAACATGCTTCTCACGATCCACTGACACTCGCGATGTGAAACAGTCTTAAGAGACATAACTGAATCGTTGTCATTCAGAAATAAGATCGCAAGAACAATTTTTTATGATTAACTGTGCAGCTCTAATGTAAACAATGCAAAATATAATGCGAGGATATCGTCACGTTCTCACGAGACACATCGGATCTATATATATATATATATATATATATATAAATACACTGAACAAAATTATAAACGCAACACTTTCGTTTTTGCCCCCATTTTTCATGAGCTGAACTCAAAGATCCAAGACTTTTTCTATGTACACAAAAGGCCGATTTCTCTCAAATATTGTTCACAAATCTGTCTAAATCTGTGTTAGTGAACGAGATAATCCATCCACCTCACAGGTGTGGCATATCAAGATGATGATTAGACAGCATGATTATTGCACAGGTGTGCTTTAGGCTGGCCACAATAAAAGGCCACATATATGGATTTAAAATAATGGTAAAATGTGTGCAATGAGTGGAGATTACTGTACTCCTGATGGATAAAAAAACGATCAATCAAAGGTCAGAGAACTTATAGTAGTTTGAGGAAGTGTCTTCAAACTCCACAGCAGACTATAATGTATGGATGCAGACCTCACAGGAATCCAGTGAGTGATGTGTGAGGAACGGCCGATCTCTCAGGTCAGACGATGTGCAGCGGCCAGGGGAAAGGTGAAGGACAACATGCTTGTCAAACGTGTCCAAACCCCTCCGCAAACAGTTCACATCTGTTTCCCTCCCGTCGTGCATCATAACCAATTGTTGATATTCTTGACATGACTTTTGTGCAAGCCGTGGCATAAACGCACAGCGGGGTCGCGGTCTCCAAAGTCTGACACACTCTGAGGGAACAGGACGGCCATTCATTAGCTACAGTAACATCTGCACAGAGGTGATTCCTTCCCCCTCGGTAATGACAGATGCTGCAAAGCCTATAGGAATACGAGAAGGCGGCTTTGACAAATAAGACAAAGAATTCTCTTAAGATGTGGCTGAGAAGCCAAGAAGGGGTCGAGGTGGAAAGTTCAGATGCGGCACACTCCTCAAGATACTACCCCAACATTCATCCAAGGCTTGTTTAATACAAACTAAACACGATTTAAGTGCCACAGACCCATCCAGAACGCAGTGGTGGTCAGTAACGAAGTAGAACTACTTCGTTACTGTACTTAAGTACATTTTTCAAGTATCTGTACTTTACTGGAGTAGTTTTATTTTGAGTAACTTTTACTTTTACTTCACTACATTCCAAAGCACAAGATCGTACTTTTTACTTCACTACATTTCATAAAACATATCGTTACTCACGTGATACATCACGTGCTCCGAGACGCAGAACCTTCCGGTGGCGCTGCTGAGTTCAGTCGCCTGTGAATTAGCTCCGCTCAAAATTGTGTTTTTATGTGGGTTTTTTTCTATTTTTATCTCCCTTTTTATACGTGTAACGTCTGCAATGATTATGTACGACAAGAGAACACTTTTGGACATTGGACAGCGTTACACTAACCTGATCCAGGACACTTTATACACAGATCCAGCGTGGCCATTGGAGATTCTTCGGAGCACCGAAGCTGACAAAGGCCGCCTCAATAATACCAGGAGGCGAAGGAAACACCGCGGGAAACGTGCTGGAATTCGTAACAGGCTGAGGAAAAGGGCTCACAGTCCCCCCTTGCCGAGTATTTTGCTCGCCAATGTCCAATCCTTGGATAATAAGATGGACGATCTTAGAGCCAGGATTAGTTTCCAACGGGACATCAGAGACTGTAACATCATTTGTTTGTCCGAAACATGGCTCACTCCTTCGGTCCCGGACAACGCTGTAACGCCGTCTGACAACTTCTCTGTTTTTCGGATGGACAGAACAGCCGAGGCCGGAAAAAACAAAGGTGGTGGAGTGTGTTTCTTCATTAACAAGAAATGGTGTGACCCCAGGAACATCTCCATTCTTCGCGCTCCTGCTCGCCTCATCTAGAACACCTCTCCATTATCTGCCGCCCATTTTATCTGCCCCGGGAATTCTCATCAACCGTCGTTACTGCCGTGTATATACCACCACAGGCAGATAGCAGCTTGGCTTTGTCTAAACTACACGATGAACTCAGCGGATATATCAACATACATCCTGACGCTGCATGTATCGTAGCGGGGGACTTTAACAAGGCTAACCTCAAAAAGGTCATCCCTAACTTTCATCAGCATATATCCTGTCCAACCAGAGGACTGAATACACTCGATCATTGTTACACCCAATTCAAAAATGCCTACAAAGCCCACTCACTGCCGGCGTTTGGAAAATCAGACCATGCCGCCATTTTTCTCACACCGGATTATAAACAACGGATCCTTCAAGAACCCCCGGTGGAGAGGGAAGTGACGCGCTGGTCCCCTCACTCTGAAGCTACGCTACAGGCGTCTCTTGATGACGTCGACTGGGACATGTTCCGGGCGAGTTCATCTGACGTCAGCGAATTCACGGAGGTAGCATTAAGCTTCGTAAACACACTAACCGAACAGGCCACTGAAACGGTTACAATAAAGACTTTCTCAAATCAGAAGCCGTGGGTGGACAGAACAATTCGTGACGCGGTTAACCATCGAACTGCCGCATACAATGCCGGTATTCTGTCAGGAAACATGAGTGAGTACAAGTCATCATGTTATGCTCTCCGTCGCGCAGTAAGAGCCGCTAAACGCCGATACAGTGAGAGAATTGAGTCACATTTCCAGCTCAATGACTCTCGACGCATGTGGCAGGGACTAAAGACCATCTGTTCCTCTGGAAACAACAACTCTGTGGAGGTGAGAGCAGACCCGTTGCTAGCCGTAGAGCTAAACAACTTCTACGGCCGCTTTGAATGCAACAGCGGCGCGATTCTGCCGAGCAGCGCGTCAAGAAGCAGCAGACAGAGCAGCAATGATTATGCTATCACCCTTTCAGAGGATGATGTTCGGAGGGAACTAAGGAGAGTGAACGTCAGAAAAGCAGCAGGACCCGATGGGATTACTGGCCGCGTTCTGAGGTCCTGTGCTGATCAGCTTGCTGGTTTGTTTACATCCATATTTAATGAGTCCCTCGCTACCTCTGTGGTCCCCACCCCCTTTAAAAAATCTGTCATTATCCCTGTGCCCAAGAACAGTAAACCCTCTTGCCTGAATGACTATCGTCCAGTTGCCCTTACATCGACAGTCATGAAGGTTTTTGAGAGACTTTTAAAGAAACACATTTGCTCCTCCATCCCTGCTACTCTGGACCCTCTTCAGTTTGCCTATCGGCCAAATAGGTCTACTGATGATGCCATCTCCCAGGTACTGCACTCCTCCCTCACTCACATTGACAGCAAAAATGGCAACTATGTCAGGCTGCTATTCATTGACTATAGCTCCGCTTTCAATACTATAGTCCCCACCAAGCTGGCTGTTAAACTCTCAGACCTCGGCCTAAACACTTCACTTTGTGACTGGATTCAAGATTTCCTCACCGCCAGACCACAAGTGGTGAAAGTCGGCCAGTTCACCTCCAACTCAATCACCCTGAACATAGGAGCCCCACAGGGCTGTGTCCTGAGCCCCCTGCTATACTCTCTATACACCCACGACTGCGTGTCCTCTCACAGCTCCACATCTATCATTAAATTTGCTGATGATACTGTGGTCCTGGGCCTCATTAACAACGATGACGAGACCGCATACTTGGATGAGGTGGAGAGACTTACAACATGGTGCCAGGACAACTGTCTCTCTCTGAACGTGAGCAAAACCAAAGAGCTGATCGTGGACTTCAGGAAGAGACAGCAGCAGCCCTACACTCCTCTTATGATCAGTGGGACCCCTGTGGAGAGGGTGAGCAGCTTCAAGTACCTCGGTGTAAACATCTCCGAGGACCTGACATGGACTACACACATTCAAACTCAGGTTAAGAAAGCCAGGCAAAGACTGTACCATCTGCGACAGCTGAGGAAATTCAGGGTCTCACCAGCTATCCTGAAAACTTTCTATTCAGGGGCCATAGAAAGTGTTCTGACTCAGTGCATCTCAGTGTGGTATAATAATGCCACAAACCAGGACTGCAAAGCTCTACAGAGAGTCGTGCGCTTAGCTGAGCGCATCTCGGGATCTACACTCCCCTCTCTGCAGGGCATCTACCTCAAACGCTGCAGAAGCAGAGCTGCTAAAATCATCAAAGACTCAACTCACCCCGGTAACCATCTTTTCCGTTTACTGCCATCTGGCAGGCGCTACAGGAGCTTGATGGCAAAGACAGAGAGACTGAGGAAGAGCTTCTTCCCTCAGGCCATCAGGCTCCTTAACACAAACTCTGTTCCATAAACTTTCACAAGACTCATTATTATCTGTAAAAAAAATAACAAAACATTCATATTCTCATCATCCATATTGCCGCTATGTGTGCATACCCAGTACAACCCGTTGCACATCCCTCTCATCCCTCCTGTTTATACTAATATTTATTAAGTCCCATATACTGTTTTTTTGCACATCCAATTTGTTTTGCACATCTTACTGTTTTACTGTTTTGCACTTTTCTTTATTCTATTGCACATTTTACTTCTTTCTTTCTTTTTTTACCTATATATATATATATATATATATATACTCTTGTGTGGTGTTACTTTTATATAATTTAATTTTGACTTTATTTTTTATTTTCTTTTTTTAATTCTTTGCACTGTCCACTGAGCGGACCTGATTTGAACTACATTTCACTTTTGATTATACCCTGTATAATTTATCATGTGACAAATAAAGAAACCTTGAACCTTGAACCTTGAGAAGCGGTGTATGATTCATGAACAAACTGATTATTTTCAATGAACCTGTTCAATCGGTTCGCAAATCGCAACAAACGATTCATTCACGAATAGCAATGATCCGATTGCAGTTGTTCTGGAGTCGAAAACTCACTGATTCTGATTCAACTAAACTCACTGATTCAAATGATCCGTTTAGAACGAGTCTTCTTCAGTGAACTGAACTCACAAGTAAAGAACCGGGAGATCTCGTGAGCGCGCGCTACTGATGCTGTGAAAAGTAAGTTACTAATGTCGAATTTTAGGATTCATTATTGTAACTGAAAATAATATTTAGGTCAAAACTGTCAGTTGTTTGTGAACTAAATCTGCTGTAAAGGGTGATCTATTTAAGCCCACTGAAATGCTTGAATGCAGAGCAGACAGATCAACATCAGTGTCTCTAACGTTATGTTTTAGGTCAAAAAACAAAACATTAAAATAACACCGATTAAATAAAATAACTCATACACGTTCATATTCCCCGCTGCTGTAACGTTAGCAGTTTTATTAAAATGCTATGCATTTAGACCTGTGTGACGTCTGTTTTTATATTGTTTATCAACAGTATACATTTTTATATTGTTTAGATCAACTAGCCGAGTAGACAGATATGAATGTTTATTCATAACCATACTGAAAATAAGTAAATATTGTTAGCTGATGCTATCTGTCTAGCTAACAAGCTTGCTGGTGTTAAGTTGAGGAAATTTTTAGATATAAAGTCCAAATATCTTTATTCAGCCACCTAGATAGATTCCATCTGAGGGAAAAAGAAAGGATGTGATGTTCAGAACATAGTAACTACAGTAATTATCAGAGTGGGAAGTGATGCCCTCTAGGGGCATTTGGCCAGGGGTGTTTTTACACCACAGACAAGGTTTGAGAAGAAAAAAAAATCATTATGAAAATATAATTAGATTTTCTAATTTCAGGCCTAATTCTCATGTCATATATAACTGACGTTCTGCAAAACAACAAGTTCTAAAACACTTTTTTCTTCCTGGTGAAGATCAGATGGTGAAATCTGTTTTCTCTCAGGTACATGACAGTGTAAGCTTCACAGTGAACTACTACATCACTCTCATCAATGTAGTCCATATCAACAAAATATATATCTTGACTCTATATAGTGGTTATTTTGGGAAAAACCCAGGTATTTTGGGCAGTATGATTATAAAAATATGTGCTAATATAAAATTAAATAAAGTAGTCTATATAAAATTGCAAAATAAATCTGTCTATCAGTACTTTTTTACTTAAGTACATAAAAAATTGAGTACTTTTGTACTTTCACTCGAGTAAAATTGAAAAAGCAGTACTTTTACTTTTACTGGAGTAATATTTTACTATACGTATCTGTACTTTTACTCAAGTACTTGATCTGTGTACTTTGTCCACCACTGCTAGAACGTGGCTGCGTGACACGGCTGCTATCTTCCAGCGGCGTCTGGCTGGCCTGGATAACAGCGGATGAGAGAAAGCTGTTCTTCCAAAAAGGTGGTGAAGTATAACAAAGGGGTCCCAAGTCACTTTCCATAAATGGGATTTGGGAATGAGACGAGATAAGGAATTCTGGACGGGGAATAGTGATAACACGAGAAGAAAAGAGAACACAAAACAAACCTGCTGGAGTTGCTGAAGGAAGAATCGTATTTTAATTTCTGATTCTCTTGATTTATTAAGTGTAATCATCTGCGATATTTGCATGCTAGTAAAAATATTATATTTAAAATGTAAAATGTATTTGTTTTCTTTTTTAAAATGTAACTGTTTTCTATTTGAATATATGTTAAATGTAATTTATTCCTGTGACGCAAAGCTGAATCTTCAGCATCATTACTGCAGTCTTCAGTGTCACATGATTTTTCAGAAATTATTCTAATATACTAATTTTCTGCACAAGAAACATTTCTTATCAATGTTGAAAACAGTTGTGCTGCTTAATATTTTTGTGGAAACTGTGATTAATTTTCTAAATTCTTTGACGAATAGAAAGTTTAAAAGAACGGTTTCTGTTTACAATGTAATCCTGTGCTATTTTAAATTGTACAGAACTTGACAGAAGGGATTTATAATCATGAAGGCCGGTGTCATACTAACACTACTAGTCATGACAGATTACTGGTTGCTTAATAATATATGTGAGAGCTTCTGAACAACACTGACTGACGTGTAATTATTCCATCTCAACAAAACCGAGATTCTACAAAACTGACAATCTCTTTCAGGAAGGTTATGAAATATGCACAAGTAACCCTGAAACAAACAGTTTTACAGTCTTCTTTCCTGCACAGTGGTGCAAACAAATGAGGTTCTTCAGTGATGAAAATCATAAAGAACTCCGTCTCAGTTTAATTATAAAGCACAATTCATTTAAAAACAGCTACAGTTGACCAATGCTCTAGAAAGACTTATAAAGACATGTATACAAACCAAGCATACCACAACAAACCACATCTCAAATCATAGGCTATAGAGAAGAGTTACAAAGTTTTAGGTGTTATGGCAAAAGCTCGATCAACCCTAGATTTTATCGAGACCATTTAAACATTTAAAAACAAGCAGAAGCATTTTAAAATCAATTCTAAAGCGGACCGGGAGCCAGTGTAAAGACATTAACACAGGAGTGATTTGCGAACACCATTTGCAGCCAAGTTTTGGACCATTTGTAATCTGAATTACAATATTATTATTTATTGTTTATCATTCCCCAGATACAGGGAATTACAATAAAAATTCTAGAAGAAATAAAAGCATGAATTGCAGTTTCAAAGCGCTTAAAAGAAAGGAAGGTCTTCACTTTAGCCAACGCTCTTAGTTGGTTAAAAACTTGATTTGACGACTAAATGTATTTGATTTGATCAAATTTAAGTGCACTGTCGAATAAGACGACCAAATCTTTACACATGATTTATTTAACTGAAGAAGATAAAACATCAGAATTTAAATGAGAGATATTTGGAGCCAAACACAATGATCTCCGTTTTACTTCATTTAGATTTCAAATATTCAAAGACATCCTGGCTTTGACACTGGAAAGACGGAGACATTTTTGTGCTTTAAGGGCAAATAAAGTTGAATATCGTCTGCAAAGCAATGATAATACAAGACATGCTTTTCAAAAATAGAGGCTAAAGGAAGCATATATAAAGAAAACAATAAAGGTGTCAAAATAGAGCCTTGGGGGACCCCAGAAGTCAGGGGGACCGCCCCTTGAATAACATCGCACTACATTGACTGAGAAGCTTCTATTTTTAAGATATAACTGGAACTAACTTAATGCAGTAAATAACTATATTTAAAAACATATTTGGAGATTTTATTTTATTTTGCATATTTTTATTTTAGCCCAAAGAAAGTATTATTTTCTGCTACCATGACAAATATTTTATATTTAAATAAAATATATTTGTTTGCATTACAGTCATGTTTTTTCATGTCTTTAATTTATATGAAAATATTGTCAAAATGCAAAATATAATTTCTTACATTTCTTCTGATTTTGAGTATAAATACAACCCAAGCCCTGACTGCAGGTTTCATGAGACAAAAATACGACTTTTTTTCTACATTTGATATTTTGTATATATTTTCTTTCATCTTGTTTGCATCTGAGCAACATTCTCTCCATATATCCCACTATGAATAGAGATATTAATAATCCATCAAAAGCTAAAGATGTATGACTTGCTGATTTGAGCATCATCTCCTATTTCCCAAAGCCATCAGCGGATGGAAGCAAAACACAATGAATCCATTCTCCAAGTCTATTTTTAAGGGAAAAGTCTCATCATTTCTTGTTTTTAGAGGGAAAAAATGCTAATCATCAACGAAAAGAGATTGCTGAAACAAACGGCTTGTGTTTTGCACATCCATACACACCATTTTAAAGCGGAAGATCAGTAGAATGACATCATAAACTATCATATTTGTGTGGAAAAAAGGAATTGATAATCTTGCTATATGCCATTTTACATGTGATAATATGTTTCTATATATAGAATAATACAAGTTTGTTACAGCGCTAATATTTTTTTTCATACATTATAATGTGTTCTGTTTTTTCTGAGCTAAAAATAATGGTTATCATACATTTGTTACAGAAAAATTATTAATTTAGTTTAACAATGTAACAGTTTCTAAATCATAAAATCTTGCCAGGCATATTTACAAAAATCATTAGATGACATTATAAGACTCTATTTGGATCTCAAAATACAAATTAATTGTCATTTTAATTATTAATTCATTCCAATCTTTGCCGCTATCCTTCAAAACGCTAGGTTTTAGCCATTTGTTAGCGAGAAATTTAAAATGTAATAAAAAGGACGATCACTTATTATTTTATATACTGTAATAAATAAAGGTCAGATAAATGTATCTGTTAAACTGAACATTATTGCACCCATATTTTGAGTTATTTGAAACATTAAAGTAACGTTAGACGCTTTACTTGCATTTAATACGCATTCTGTGCATACAAAATCAATTTTGTAATTTTAATTTCATGTGGTCACTGGTCTTATGTTTTGCACTTAACATTATTATATTAGCAAAACATAAAATATAACATCTACATGTTTATACAATATTGTTATTTATTTGTAATATTATAATTTTCTTGTAACAGTAATAATAATATTGTTACCATGGTGCTTTATGTAGAATCAAAACAAACACAGGTCAATAACATGTTGACAACAATAATCCTCTTCAATGTTGCTCTTATATTCTGCTAAATATGACAAATACGACTAATAACTCTCCTGTTTCCTTATTTCTTATTTGTTTATATCTTTTAGGTGCATCGCTTTATAAATGACGTAGGAAAGTTAGTTTGTTTTGTTTATGACAGGAAACTAATACGCGTTTCAACAGAGAATACAAACATCATATTTATCATAAACACGTGCGTTTCCCTCATATCACGATCACAGTGTTAAATCTCACCTCATTGCGAAAGGAAATGGATATTAAATGAATTTGAATTCAAACTAAACACACTCCTGCAGATGTCATTTCCCTCTCTCTTCAGGCTTTTAGACGCTCCGCGCTTCCAGGCTGCCGTACGCGTGACGTCATTTCCGTCCATCACCGGAAGTGTGAGTTGGCTGGCCGGGGATATCAAGATGGTAAGTATAAAACTGTTATTTTGGAAAAGTGAATACAAGATAAGTAGAACCGAGCATTTAGATTGAATTCGCCGGTGTTCTGTCGATTTGTGCTAACGTTACCCTGTCAGATTTTGCTACCTCCCATTAAAACAGTGGGGAGTACAATTCGACAACGAAAATGCTACGTGTTAAATTATGTTTTATTAATGTGTACACTTAACACAACCCTAAACCTACTCTTACAGTAATGCGCATACAGTAATTACGTGTTGTATTCACGGTTGTGGATAGAAGAGATACAGCTAATACCGGGAACCAACAATCAATATTTTTTTCTACCTATTAGATTGTGTTTTATTAATATCTACACCTACCCCAACCCTAAAACTACACTTACAGTAATGCAGAGACATTAAATATCGTTGTTCGTCGTGAGAAAAAGAATGCGATATTGATGCGCATGCGCAGTAAGCCGAGGTAGCTCCACATATCGCCGTCCACGGTGCAGTGAAAATGATATTGATGCGCATGCGCAGTGCGCCGAGGTAGCTCCACATATCGCCGTCCACGGTGCAGTGAAAATGAAAGCGATATGAGGAGAAGCTGAGAGTGCTGGAATATAAACAACAGACAGCAGCTGATCAATGCAGTGAATCTGTGAATCTTAAACTCGTCAAACTGCAGCAGAACACGTCTTTAATGGCCATGAGATCTTATTTATGCAACCACATAATTTCATTCTAAAAGTTCTTGTGAAGACTTAGAGTAATGCTGCTGAAAATTCAGATTTTCCATCACAGAAATAAATTACATTTTTAAATATATTCATATGTAAAATAGTTATTTTAAATCGCATTAACAATTTATAATAATGCAAGTTATTTTGATAAAATAACAAACAAAATGCTGCCTTGGGGAGCATTTCACTTTTTATCAAATGCAAAAAATAAGTCATTTCTAAATATTATTTATGCACAAATGGATTGACGGTTAAGATAAAAGTTACCTTGAAAATTTTGTTTTGCCATGACAGGAATACATTACATTTTCAAATACATAAAAAAATATAAAGTTATTTTAAATTGTACTAATATGTATTTGTAATCAAATAAATAAATGACAAATAAATTCTGCCCTGGGGAGCATTTAAAGTAGGTTTTTAATCTAAATGCAGACTAAGAAATACTTTCTGGCATATAAATACTTTTAATGCAATCTCTGTAAATAAATAATAATAAAAATAGAAGCCGAAATCACAAAATGAAGATGAAAGATATAGGAAAGAAGATTGTCACGAATGAACTTGTATTTTATTTATCATTTTTTAAAGCTTTATGGATTCTTATGCCTGTCTAAGTTAAATCAGTTGAAATAATTGATCAGTTTGGACAGTCGCCTATAAAATCAAAACATCTTAAAATACAGAAGTAGTGTAAATCATGCACAAGATGTCATAACATTGACAGAAAACACTCTAGAAGTCATGTTTTTCTGTGTAAATCTATACATATCACTAGAAAACTGTATTTATTTCAAATATAAAACTACTTTAAATGACCATGTACTCTGCAACATGAAGCATAACGAATATAAACTAATCATACTAGGTTGTTATGTCAAAACTAATGTCATGTTTTGCCCAAACACAACTCTTTCTATAGTCAGTTTAACAAAGTCTAAACCATTTCTATCCAAACACGTTTAAACGTGCATTAATTATTCCACTTTTTTTGGGTTACGGTGTTTTAGTTGTTTATTAATAAGTGATTAATCGTTCATTTCTTCTATCTTTCTCTTGCAGTCTGCCATATTTAATTTCCAGAGTCTGTTGACGGTCATCTTGCTGCTCATCTGCACCTGCGCGTATATACGAGCTCTCGCTCCCAGCCTGCTGGATAAGAACAAAACCGGGTAAGTTTACCGCCTTCCACATATTCATATTTATATAGTAAACATTACCATCATTCAAAAATGACATTTAGCTGAACATTACTCAGGTACGGTGGCCGAGAAGTGAAAAAAAAATCATGATTCTGAAAACAAAATAACAAATTACAAATGCAAAAAAAAATCAGAAAACACAACAATTCAGACAAAAAACAGGCAGGTATAGTTTGAGACGGCGCCATTGGTTTGGGAATAGATTACTCACCGCTGACTGGACGAGACATCTGTCAATCAAGACAGGAGGAATGACAAATAAGCAAAGTCGATATAATACAGTAACTCCAGCGGCACAGTTGGTAAATCTTTTAACACTGTCGACCCGGGTTCAAACCCGCCTTTTGCCAAACTTTTTTTTTCTCCCTTTTCAAATCTTGTATCGCATCGTAAAGGCATTTATTTTCGATAGAAATCAAAGAAATATTCAGTTGTTTTGTGTTCAGATTTGTCATTGTGTTTTCTGACTTGTTGTGTTTTCAGATTATTTTTCTTTTTTGCATTTGCGTTTGTAATTTTGCATTTGGAGAAATGTAGCATTACATCACTCGCTCACCAATGTATCCTCTGCAGTGAATGGGTGCCGTCAGAATGAGAGTCTGATAAAAACATCACAATAATCCACAGCACTCCAGTCCATCAGTTAATGTCTTTTTAAGCAAAAATCTGCATGTTTGTAAGAAACCAATCCATCATTAAGACGATTTTAACTTCAAACTGTCCTGTATTCAGTATTGGTATTGCTTTCTCCAGTGAAGAAGTCACCTCGTCTGAATCAGGAGAGAAATATGCACAAATCAAGCATCGTTTACAAGCAAAATGAGTTCTTTACTTTTACTTTTTAGTCATTTAGCAGACGCTTTTATCCAAAGCATAAAGTAACTAAAACTATAAGTTAAAGGTCTATAAATACTATATATACACATTTAAGAAAACAGAGAAATTAAATAAAATGACAACATTTCAAAACTAAACATTTAAATGAAAACAAAAAATAAAGCTAAAATATTAAAACAACAAAAGGCATAAAAATGATTCTAACGTGACACCAAGCCAAACACCCATATATATATATATGTTATTTTATTTCCATGTAGTATGTTGAAGTAACGTTACTAAAATAAATAACATTTATTACAACTAAAACTAAAGAAAATACCTATAAATACATAATAAATTCATACATAATTCATCTAAAATTTAAATAGATAACAAATCAAGCGGCAGCAGTTTATCAGTAATCATAAATAAAGAACACATGCTAACAAACAACTCACTTACACATAGTAAGAATTGGTTATAAAAACTAAAACAGAAGTGAAACAAGTTGTAAGAAAGAAGAGAAATAAAAAGCAATATTTTGTATATGACGGTTATTTTTTTATGTGAGAGGACAACAGAGAAGGGTTTTTTTCACTGGATTGTTGTGCTGTTTTTATCGACTCTCATTCTGACGGCACCCATTCACTGCAGAACATCCATTGATGTAATGCTACATTTCTCCAAATCTGATGAAGAAACAAACTCATCTACATCTAGGAGAACATTTTCAGCTAATGTTCATTTCTGGCTGAACTATTGCTTGAAGCACCAAAAGACTGGTGGTTTACAGGTTAAAGATGTTGTCCAAACAGGCCTGGATTTGTTTAATACAAATCATTAGTTAATTCCCAGAAACAATCAGTAAAATGTTGCCAGGAGACTTTTCTCATGGCCGAAGAGTTAAACTCCTATTTGATTTTATTTACATTCTTAATTGATTTGATCTAAGCTGAGTGTCATTGGTCAGTGTTTGTTTTGGGGATACGTCTGAAATAAAGTGACCGTCGAACTCCAGCAACAAGATGTTCGCCACATGTTTGGACATGACAGGAGCATGAAATGAAGGAGATAATTCACATCCAGCGATCTGATCTCAACAAACACATGCATTAGCCAAGACAAATTAGCCGGAGCGGCTACATATTAAGGGTTTTTTCTCAAACAGTGTACAACCGAGCCTTATTTACTTGATTATCAGTAACTGTGATGTACTTCCAAGATGTCCATTTTGCGTTTATAGTGAATTACTTTAATGTACGCATGGGCATAAACTCGCAGCTTTGCCTGTGTGTGTGTGTCACAAAGTAAATGATCGTCTGAAAGGACGTCAAATATTAGGTTGTGGATCATTGCAAATGCCAAGGCTGTGAAACCTAAAGAGGAGTAAGGCGGTGTTCACACGTGGCGTCTTTGTTGACTAGAAAAAGTTGACAAGAGCGCTTTTTGAATGAAAAACAAAGCTGTCAGCGTCTGTTACAAATAGCAGCCGAGAGCGTCTTTTGTTGCCATAGCAACAGCTGCAACAGTAGCCTAGCGCTGTGTGCTGCAGAAATGTCAAGAAAGAGTAAAAAGTTGGCTCTTGCGTTGGCTTTTGAAGTTAAACGGGAAAGAAAATGTCGATTCACAACGACGTCCATCTACCGGCACCTTCTCCATTTTTTTTCTTGTTGTTATGGAAACGACAGATCTCGCTACTCGCTTGTCATTGGTCAGCTGTCAAAAAGGGCGTTTTTTTTCAGAAAAGCTGAACTTTTTTCAACTCGAAAAAACGCTCAGAGCTGCAGAAAAAGACGCCGGCGGTGGCGTCTTAAAAAGCGCTCAGGACTTTTTTGAAAACACGGTTTACTCCATAGGATTATAATGTAAAACAGACGCCGGCAGCTTCAAAAAAGACGCCAAGTGTGAACACCGCCTACTGTGTTAAAGCTTTGTTTGACGTGGACACAGAGGCTGGGGTTGGTTCCCGGGGGTCTCCGCAGGCTGTTGACAGTGCATGTTCTCACTGACCTGTTTGTTGTTTCTGTTCAGACCAGATGCTCGTCTGCTCTGTCAGGCGTCTGTTGTGACATTTCAGACCCTGTGAAGCTCGTCCGTCATCTGTATTCTGCCCTCTGTAATCTTCTGCTTCACGCTTCCCAGACAAGCAGTCTTCTACTCGTATAGTCTTATTTTAAACCATGACATCAAAGCTCAATTCTAAATCAGCATTTAAAACATATACACAATTACAGTCTTTCTCTTCCAGGAAACAAATATATGTACACTACTGTTAAGAAGTAAAGACTTTTATTCAGCAAGGACTCATTTAATTGGTCAAATGTGTCAGTAGCAGGGCTTGACATTAACGTTTTTGCTCACCAGGTTTTCCAAAATGACTAGCCACTCAGCATTTTCACCGGCCATACTTTTGTTGTTGAGGAATTGCGTTTTATATGACTAAAGTTACTGCATACTAAAATGTATTTAAAATCATTTCCAAGTCATTTTTGTCTATTGAAAGTTTTTTTTTCCTAACCGTATTAAATGCGTGCTTCATCTTTCATATCAAATTCTACATTATACCCCGGTTTCACAGACTAGTCACGGACTACAATGTATGTCTGAGCTGTTTCAACTGAAAGAAAATTACACTGATTGAGCTTAAAATATATCAGTGCCTTTGTTTTGTACACCATGCACACCAGTAATGTTTCTTCCTAAGCACGATTATAAAAATGACTTAAATGTTCTAATTAAACTATGGTCTAATCCTGGGTTAGTCTAAGCCCTGTTTGTGAAACCAGGCCTTTATTATTAATAATTTCACTTAATATAATAAGACAATATAGGACTGTTACCAATCCAAAGAAACCAGTATGAACAGAAACAATCTTTCCACTGCAGAAGAAACCGAAGCATTTAGATGCATTTACACCGTTTAATGAAGCATGAATGCATTTACACTACAACATTATAACAGCATAAATAAGGTTATGAGCTAAAACGGTTTTACCGTTTTTGAATCCATTCAGCTGATCTCCGGGGCTGGCGGGAGCACTTTTAGCGTAGCTTAGCATAGATAGAGCATTGAATCGGATTAGACCCATATAAAGTTCCTTTAAAGAACACCTTGGCGGGTGTTAATGTCAAACTCTGGTCAGTAGAGACAGTTATAATGTCACAAAAGATTTCTAGCATAAATATAATGGGAAGAATGTATCATGGTTTCCACAAAAAAGATTAAGCAGCACAACTCTTTTCAACATTGATTATAATTAGAAACAGTTTCTTAATCAGCATATTTAGGATGATTTCTGAAGATCATGTGACTAAAGACTGGAGGAATGATGCTGAAAATACAGCTGCGCATCACAGACAATAAATATACGTTTTAAAATATCTTTAAATAGAAAACAAGTTATTTTGAATTGATTATAATATCTCACAATATTGTTTTTAATATTTCACAATATTGTTTTTGATTAAATAAATTCAGCATCGGGGAGCAGAAGAGACTTCTTTCAAAAACAGTGATGACAGTAATTATGATTGTTGTGAATTGTGGTTACTTTTAGGGATGGGTCACGATTTTCGAATATTTGAATATTCTATTTAATTATAGAATATCGATTAGGTTGTGCGATTATTTTCTAAAGGTGTACCAGGGCTTGACAATAAAGACTGTCCGATGGCGTGAAGGACGCTCGGATTTGTCACTTGCCAGATCGGGCCACTGCAGGTGGTCACTAAATTGTATCATTTGCATGCCTGTTTATGCCTTGTTTGTTTAAAAATGTAAGCGATTAAAAAGCATTTGGGCGCGAAAGACAACTCCTTTCAGTACATGCGTGTTGTGTTCTGTTCCGTGTGAACAGCGCGAGCACCGACAGCTGCGTCTCTGACACGCGCGAGGCGCCTGAACGGGCAAACACATGAAGCATGTCAAACTTGGCAAGTAACTTTAGCAATAATTCATCTATATTGAATTGATATACTGGAGTACAGATGCACAGATCAACAGGATATTTGTTTGTTTTATTTTAGAGCATCTTCTGTTCCGTGCTTGCGCACAAGCTGCACTGTCGGCACTCGGGCGCGGCACACATAGTGTGAGCGCTAACCACGCCGGAGAACGAACTTCTGATACGTGCAGCCTGATTGCGTGAACAATAGACCTGTTAAACAATATATTGTGAGAGGGCCGTTTGTTACAGCGTCCCAAACAACTCAAAATAATAAACCAAAGTTAACAAAACGATGCACTCCACAGATTGCTTCTCTGCCGCCTTCACGTGCTGTTTCCCATTAATGAAGCCGTGACGAGCTCCCTGCATTCAAATTATTCGGGTTTTTTGCTGAAATAATAACGTAATATTCCACTGGTTGATATATTATATTTATATGCAAAATATTTGTGTTGTTTTTCGTGTTAAATGTGAAGAATGACAGGTTGGATGCCACACTTATTATTATAATTTTTTTGATTTTCACTTTAACTTCAGGCAATGTAACATGATTTCATGATCGTAATTTTGACTTTATTCTTAAAATATTATGACGTTAATTATTTAGTTATTTATTTGAGAAGGATAAACTGATCAAACTTGCGCTGGCCGCTTGGTATAAAAAAAAAAAAACTAAAACTTGAATTTAACAAAAAAAAGATGTTCCAATCATATTTCTAAATTAAATTAATAAAGAAAGGAAACTAAATAATGACCAATTTGTTATTAAAAACCAAAACTGAACTATTTAAATGGCTGAGAGAGAGAGAGAGAGACGGGCTCCGGTCGGAGTGTGAACAACACTCCCGTCTTCTTCCCGAGCATGTGAACATGTTCATTTAATATATTTATATATATGAAATAGGTTATTGTTATGAAGACAGACGTTAAAATTAATGTTCACATAATAAGTGCCGTCATTCAGGCGGTTCACAATGTTTTAGTGCGTAATGTTTTAAGAATGATATTCTGTTTAGCGCGCAATATGTTTTACGCCTAATATTCATTGATGCATTAATCAGATTTAAGATTTTCTTTTTAATAATATGAATGTTCATGCTCATTTTTAAAATAGAAATGTCCTAGCCTTATGAGCAGTTGATAATCGACAGACTGTTCTGTTAATAAATGCCGTCATTCAGTTATGTTATATTAATGTTTCAGCACTCATACTTTACAATCGTTAATTTTCTTGGGTTAAGATAGACTATTCTCTAATTAAACAGTTTATCATACAGATTGAAAGCCTGGATGGTCTCTCTCCCCCTCTCTCTCTCTCTCTGTGAGTGTGTGTGCGTACGTGTGAGTGTGCGTGGGTGGGCGTGTGCATGCGCGGGAGGGGTGCGATTTTCGAATAGTAATCGAATAATACCCAGCGATTATCTAATATTACTTTTGCTTAAAATGCCCATCCCTAGTTTCTTTATGGAATTTAAAAAAACAATCTAAAAATAAAAAGGTCAAGAACTTTGAGTAGAATCAGTCATATTTTTCATACTAATAAGCATTTTGTCTTCAACATGGGTAAATGTTTGTTTGCATACAATAAATGTTAAACCTTTTTGAAAAAGTGTCTTGCGGTTGATCACATTAAAATAGAATTCAAATTAATTTAAAACCTGAAACAATTAAAGTTGTTTTTTTATGATTTATGAATCATCTGATTTTGACATTACATCTGCTCAAACATTAATGTAATCCCTTTCCTTTTCCCTCAGATTCTTTGGTATATTCTGGAAATGTGCAAGAATAGGTGAGTAATGCCATAAAAGCCGTGTTTTTTGTCTATATGATTGATTCTGTTGTTAACGATCCTTCACGTTATCTTTTAGGCGAGCGCAAGAGCCCTTACGTGGCGTGTTGCTGTATCATCATGGCCTTCACCATTTTATTTTCGGAGTAGCAGCGGAAGCATGTGAGGATCTGGAGCAGGCAGAGAGGATTTCCAGGAACAGCTATGAGACTCTAAGCAGGGAACATGTGTGATATTCAGACTCTCTCGGGCAGAACTGGCTCCTGGTAGTGCAGTGCTCTCCAAATACAGCTCGAGCGTTTCTCAGACGCACAGACCTATTGTTGTAAATACTAATAATTGTTGGTCTCCGTGGTAATGCACCGCTTGTCATCTGACAAAATGCTTGTCAATGACCGTTTTAATGTGGGACATTGAGGATAAATGTGATGCACATGGACGTGCTTGATATCATGCTTGTTCAATTGAATCTGTTGACTTTACACGGACAAGTTTGCATTAAAAGATCAATTTATTATAGAAATCTTCATTTAGAAGTTCATTTTTGTGACATGTCTGTATCGTAGAGTAATATTAGCTCACAGTACAAAAAGTTTGGACATTGTTGATAGCTGATATGATTGATTAAATATATTATAAATCATTATAGTTACATTATATGTTCAGGCATCAATATGATTTATTGTGCAGAAAATATTTTCACAAATTGGCATAGTAGTAAATGTTCGAGTTGAAAAGGTTGGGATTTGAGTTGGAAAAAACATATTTGATATCTGCTTCCAATGTAAGACAAATCAATATTAGCGGAAATGTGCATATTGTGTAAATAATATTCAGGTTTTTAAATATAATAATACAATTTTTAACAGCTATATAGGTAAAAGTTATAAAAAGTGGCAAAAAAATTATATTGTGCATTCCTAAATATTAATTCAGTTTTAAAATACTGTAATGTTTTTTTTTTACAAACATAAAGGTAATTTAAAAATAAGTGCAGTGCCAAAAAATAATCTGTATATTATGCATCCCTAAATAACATGTTCATGTTTTTTTTAAATATTATTATTATTAGTGGTTTTATTTATTTATTTATTTATTTATTTTCTACCAAAATATAAGCAATTTAAAAGTGCACTACCATAAACTGCATGTACTTTAATTCATAAGCATTATATCAGCTAAATTGCATCTTTTAGTAAAACAGTAAACCCACAAAACGAGTAAATCAAAATGGTAAAAATAGTCCGTTGTGCTAAAGGCCAAAAATGATCCCTCCAGGCTCCATTATTTAAACTGGCGAGTTTAGTTTTATCCCAGCCGGCAAAATGACGCATTTGCTCATAAAACGCTAAAATTGCAATGTCAAGTCATTACAAAAGTGAGCGGATATCAACGCGGTATGAATTTGTTGTGGGTCATTTGCACGTGTTTTTCCTGAATCTGTCCGTTCACACAGGAGGCAATGAAGATGTTTATTGTGATTATTGTTTTCTCTGGAAGCATTTGAGATCATAAATCTGTAAAACCTCAACCGTGCATGACAGCAAAGAGCTATCAATGTGAGCGAAAGAAGTAAATCTCTCATCAAAGTGTGCAGGTTTTGTGTATTAGCCATTGTAAAAACTTTTACTTCAAGACAGGCCACAAAAATAGATCTGTGTAGCTCCTCTGATGTCTTTGGATCTTAGAATGAGGTCAGGTTTGCAAGCATAAATGTTGAGGTAATACTGGACAAAGTGATATTTTGATTGGTAGACCTGGTAAAACTCATCCTTTCCACAAGAACAAACCTTCAATAATACGATTCCTCATCTGCACTCTTAAAAATAAAAGTTACAAAACGTTTCTTAGGTTTTCTTTAAACAATGAATAAGAATAACCATTTTTTTGTTTCCTCAAAAGAAGCTTTCATTGAACAGTTAAAAGAATCATTATTTTTCTTAGTATGAAGAAAATTGAAACAATCTAAAGAAGCTTTTATGGAATAGAAAGTGTCCATGGCTGTTAAAGGTTCTTAATCGACCATAAAAACCAATAAAGAACCTTTCTTTTTAAAAGTTTAGGATTCCCGTACAACACCATGTCGACTCTATCAGCTCCATCTGTTAAAAGTCATGTCTCTTGACTCGTATCGTGGAACTTCGACCTTTGGTATCCTCCTCACACCGAGCAGGAAAGACTTGTATCTGCTCTTAACAAGCACTAAACGTTTATGTATCCAGTCAAATGACTTCAAGGCCCTGCCCCGAGGAGCTCACCCTGTATTCCTGCAGCATGCGTCAGTACAGAAGCCCCTCCGGATGGGGTTCAGAGGCGGCGCACACCAGCGGGGAACAGACTTTAACTCTGCGCTCCTGTTTAAAAGCAGACTTCAGAGCAATAGGTGGCTTCCTTCTGAGGCCACTCATATGTACAACAGACGTCAGTTGACGTTAAAAGGGAATGCTGGAGGTTGTTAAAGCAGCAGGGAAGTGTTTCAGATCTTTAACAGTAACAGCTCCTCTTCAGAAGCCTGACAAGAGAATCCTAGAAACGACATAGACTGATTCAGTGTCTATCTGTCTATCTATCTATCTATCTATCTATCTATCTATCTATCTATCTATCTATCCATCCGTCCGTCCGTCCATCTCTCTATCTATCCATCCATCATCTGTCTGTCTATCTGTCTATATATCTGTCTGTCTGTCTTTATCTATCTGTCTATCTGTCTGTCTGTCTGTCTGTCTATTTGTCTGTCTGTCTATCCATCCATCCATCATCTGTCTATCTATCTGTCTGTCTATCTGTCTGTCTGTCTGTCTATTTGTCTGTCTGTCTGTCTATCCATCCATCCATCCATCATCTGTCTATCTATCTGTCTGTCTATCTGTCTGTCTATTTGTCTGTCTGTCTGTCTGTCTATCCATCCATCCATCCATCCATCATCTGTCTATCTATCTGTCTGTCTATCCATCCATCCATCATCTATGTATCTATCTATCTATCTATCTATCTATCTATCTATCTATCTATCTATCTATCTGTCTGTCTGTCTTTATCTATCTGTCTGTCTGTCTGTCTATTTGTCTGTCTGTCTGTCTATCCATCCATCCATCATCTGTCTATCTATCTGTCTGTCTATCCATCCATCATCTATCTATCTATCTATCTCTCTATCCATCCATCCATCATCTGTCTATCTATCTGTCTGTCTGTCTGTCTGTCTATCTCTCTATCTATCCAGCACAGTATCCATCCATCCATCTATCTATCCTTCTTAGATAAAATCATTAGAATTAGAGCATAACTTTACTAGTAGAGTTTATACATTTACAGCTTATTGATGATAGACTAAAACAAATATTTAATGATAGAAATGATTTGATAATACTCTGGGCTTTGTTATATTTCCACCTAGACTCTGTCAAGCCTCATGACTTACAGTGATCATGGACCGAGGTCAGATGAAGCAGACTGTGTTCATTCGTCCTGCATCCATCCAGATCAGTTTTTACTGAAAACAGGACAAACCCAATATTCCTGTAAAGAGCGACGGAAGAGACCAAATTATTTGTCTCAAGATCAACTGCTACAACAATCACATTTGTGTGTTCTCATTAAATATTGACTAATAAAGATCGTATTTGTTCTCTGGAACATGACTGTATGATCGTGTTTCAGAAAGTATATCACAAAAGGGATGAAACTTTATTACAGCGATGTCGGTGTCGTTTTTTTCTTATTGTGAAAACCATTTTAATTATATTGAAAAAAAATTTTTGTTCACTATTAAAGAACATTATGGTTCCATGGATGTTGAACTATAGATGTTAATAAAGTGTAGCAGCTTACACTGCAAGTGCACACTAGTTTTGCAACATTGTGTCCCTCTTTTTTTAATATAGATACATACTAATCCATTCTTAAAGCACTGCAAGAAACCTCAGAAAAAAGAAACAATGCATTTGGACCAGTAAGAGAGGCTTGTTAACCCCCTCGTTGTGTTAAATTGGAAACAGGAGCTTTTACAGAGTGAGTTCCCATGAATAGATTCTCTGTGTATTGTTATATAACTCAACCCCCTACAGATGAAACAGTTATAATTGAATAATACACAACACATGAGCAGATCTGTGCTGGAAGCGTCCGCTGGGCCTCTGGGGCCGTGTTCACCCTCTCCATGAGAAGCCGCTGGGCACACATCATCATCAGTGCAGTGCCCCACAGTGCCCGCCTGCGGGCACACCTTCAGTGTGCGGTGTGTTTGGCCCATCAGTGGGCTAACCGATTGAAGACTGTGGGGTGCATGTTACGTGATCCTGGAAAACAATTTCAAGCTGCTGTACGTGACCCTTGCACCCCCCCCCCACCCCACCCCACCCCACCCCACCCCACACTTACAGAGAACCCAATCAACCCTCGCTCTCTTCGCTTAATATGGACTTATAGCACAAAACGTTTCTGGGTATTTATTAGGGATGGGTCACGATTTTCGAATATTCGAATAGTCAATTTAATTATAGAATATCGATTAGGTTATGCGATTATTTTCTAAAGGTTTACCCACACTGGGTGTTTTGAACCATCCCCGAGCCGCGTCTGAGCCCCAAAGCTCGGTTCGTTTGAGTAAAGTGATCACTCCGTGACGCGCTCGGACGCGGTTTGTTTAGCAGGCCCTGGCTTGGTTGTAAGAGGTGGGCCAGAGTGCGGTTCAGTTGGACTCGGGCACGGCACATGTAGTGTGAGCTCTAACCGCGCCGGAGCACGGAACTTCTGATACGTGCAGCCTGATTGCGTGAACAATAGATCTGTTAAGCCAATACATAGAGAGAGGGCCGTTTGTTTCAGCATCAAAAAACAACTCAAAATAATCCACAAAGTTAACAAAACGATGCACTCCCCTGCGCTGAGCGAGAGCACTTCTCTGCCACCTTCACGTGTTATCAGAAACGTCCGGTTTCCCACTTATGAAGTCGTGACGAGCTCGCTGCATTCAATTTTTTTGTTGAATAAATAATGTAATATTCCACTGGTTGATAACCATAAATATTTATGTAAAAAATATTTGTGCTGTTTTTCGTGTTAAATGTGAAGAATGACAGGTTGGATGCCACAGACTTTTTTTTTATTAGCAGAGTATTCAGGTGTAATTTTCACTTTAACTTCACGCAATATAACATGATTTTATTATTGTAATTTTGACTTTATTCTTCAAATATGACATTAATCTTATTTATTTAGTTATTTATTTGAGAAAGATAAACTGATCAAACTTGCGCTGGCCGCTGGTATTTAAAAAAAACAAAAACTTGAATTTAAAAACATAAAATGTTCCAATCATATTTCTGAATTAAATTAATAAAGAAACGAAACGAATTATTCGGAACTATTTTAATGGCTGCAGCAGCAGCTTTGTAATGTGGAGGAGAGAGAGAGAGAAAGACACGGGCTCCGGTCGGACTCAGGCGGATAATTCTGAAAAGCTACAGGGATCTATATTCGTTCCCTCGTTTCAATTAAAAGTTCCCCGGACTAAGTGTGAACAGATTGCACTCTCGTCTTCTTCCAGAGCATGTGAACATTTAATATATGAAATAGGTTATTGTTATGAAAACAGACGTTAAAATTAATGTTCACATAATAAGTGCCGTCATTCAGGCTGTTCATGATAGAGGTCTGCTTCCCGACCCGAGCCCGCGGGTCCCGAAATGCTTTCGGGTTGGGTTAATGTTTAATGGATAGCTTCGGGCTCGGGTTTGTAGCTAAACCAAAACTATATTCAGAGGCTACGCTGCTTTCATAGACGCACGCGCACACACATTATTGCACACAGATATCTGAGATCGCGCAGCGCACAAACAGCACGGAAACTGTTTCTTAGTAAAATAGCTTCGATAGGCTACTGACTCGCAACATTATGTTTCTCTGCAATGAGGGGGTGAAATCGCTGTTTTTGAAGTAACTAAGCCTCATTGCTTGTATAGAGAGACGCGCAACTTTCATACCCCTCTCTCTCTCTCTCTCGCTAATTCAAATAAATGATTATATATATATATATATATATGAAATAGGTTATTGTTATGACACGTTAAAATTAATGTTCACATAATAAGTGCCGTCATTCAGGCTGTTCACAATGTTTTAGCGCATAATGTTTTAAGAATGATATTCTGTTTAGCGTAATAAAAACATATAACATGCGTAATATGTTTATATGCCATAATATTCATTCATTAATTAATCAAACGGTTACGTTTTTTTATAATATGAATGTTCATGCTCATTTTTAAAATAGAACTGTCCTAACCTTATACGCAGTTGATAATCGACGGACTGTTCTGTTAATAAATGCCTCCTTCGGTTGTGTTATATTAATATGTTTCAGCAATCATAAGTTATGACCATTAATTGGCTCAGGTTAAGATAGACTATTCTCTAATTAATTAAACTGTTATCTTACAGATTGAAAGCCTGGAGGGTTTCTCTCCCCCTCTCTGTTTATGTGTGTGTGTGTGTGTGTGTGTGTGTGTGTGTGTGTGTGTGAGCGTGTGCGTGGGTACATGCGCGGGAGGGGTGCGATTTTCGAATAGTAATCGAATAATACACAGCGATTATCGAATATTACTTTTGCTTAAAATGCACATCCCTAGTATTTATGTCAATTACTAAGAAAAGAGAACAAGATACTCTTATTTTGTACAGTAGACTGTATAAAGCATATGCAAACATTAAACCACTGTGAACTCAGAATAAATACCATGTGGTGCCAATAAAGACTATAAAGATATGATTCTTTGGAGATTAATTAAGTGTTTGATGTGTCATTATAGTTCTTTAGTGCAGTGTATGTGTTCAAAATATTCTCCTGGGTTTCAGATGGATTTTCGTGGAACTGTGAAACTTAAAAAGATTGAAATCAGGCTGTAAAACTCATTTATATTTAAGATTGGCAGGAAATTGATAAATAATCATGTAGATATAAGAGACAGATGGAGTGTCACTTTAGGGCATCATCTTAGAAATGCCCTGGCAATCATCAAACATACTCTAGCATCTGCACAGCAACATAATAATAAAAAAACTATTAGAACGTTTTAGAAATATCAACACCCTGCCCACAACTTACAACGCTTTAGCAACATGATAAAAACCATTCAGAACACCTTAGAAACAGCAAAGTCCTGGAAGCCACCAGAAATCCAAGCATCCACATATGTAGCCGTGTGATTACAACAAATAAGAACACCTTAGCAACAGTAACTACCTGGCAATCAAATATAGTAACATTCTAAAAACCTTAACAACACCCCGGCAACATGCTAAAACCACTCAGAAAACTAGACACTAATAAATGCCCTGACAATCACTCAAAATAGCCTAGCAACTGCAGAACATGTTAGAACACTTTAGAGATAGCAACGCCTTGGCAACTGTCCAAAACGCCCTAGCAACTGCATTGCAACATGATAATAACCACTAAGAACACCTTAGAAACAGCAGCATCTTGCAACCCTAGCAACCACATACTTACAATAATGGTTACAATCAAAAAGAACATCTTAGCAACATCTGACAATCACAGAGCAGCAAACAATGAGAAACCAGCTTAGAAACACTCTGACAACATGCTAAAAACACTCTTAGAAACACAATGCCAACCACCCAGAACACTCTCGCACCACGTTTTTCCATTTCAATCTACCTCGGAGAATATCTAAGTCTAGTTTATCAGTGGTGTTGTGCCACAGATTTGATTCACTAGAGTATTGCACCAACATTCGCGATGTCACACAATCACACAGTTGTTTCTGTGTTGCCTAATACTTGAATAGAGCTCTAACAGAAATAATGAGCAGACTATATATCTTTTTAAACTGTTAAACAGGGCATTGCTTAACGCAAAACAGCCATGTTAGCATTGGCCTTCAGATTAATCTCCCCCTGACAGTGGATGTGCCCACAGCGTAAAACTACTTTTCCAGCATGTTTTCATTGGATGTGTTTCAATTGTTGTATATCTTCTTGCACAATGAGTGTTTTTAAAGGCAGCAGCTGTGGCAGAGCGTCAGAGAGGACATTTTCTTTCTCCCTGTGGTGTAACTGAAACACATTTCAGTAGAGTCTCTGCAGTCAAGTCCTAGTGAAATCTCATTGACTTCGGTAATATTTTGTTGAGGAAATTCAAGTTAAGTACGTGTTTGCTTGTGTAAACTCACTGCTAGGACTTTGTAGGTGGTTGCCAAAATGTTGCGGTGGTTATAGGCTATTACTTAATGGCTCACCACCATTTTGTTGTGACCAGAATGTGGTTAAAACATATAATAAATGTGCCACAGACAATATTCTACAAGTTCATATGCATGTGAAAATATGAGCTTGTGGCAAATTTGCACAAATGATTTGCCCGAATAGTATATTTTTGTTAAAGTGGTCCAATTATATATTTTTCCACATTTTTCACACTATAAGCGGTTCGCCAATCACAACACACCGGGCCAGCTAACCAATCAGAGCACGTTTCGTATTTTGGAAGGAGGGTCTTTACTGGAACAGGCATTAAACAGCATTTAAAAGAGACTATTAAGAGAGGTGCTGCAATAATGTAAAATATGTGCAATAATAATGCGTTTTTGGAACAATCAAGCATGAAAATCTATTCTAGTACACCCCAAAACCAAATCAAGACTTCATAATAAGGCATAATACAACCTCTATAAGGCTGCCAACTACTCAAGTATGCATTGGGTGATGTATTAAAGATAGAAACAGTTGGATAAATGTATACAAGAAAGTCGTAACAAAGCTTGCTAAGTTACATGCTAAGCATAGCGTGACGCACACATGACCTTACACACATGACCTTACACGCATGACCATACACGCATGACCATACACGCATGACCTTACACGCATGACCATACACGCATGACCTTACACACATGACCATACACACATGACCATACACACACATGACCTTACACGCATGACCATACACGCATGACCATACACACATGACCATACACACATGACCATACACACATGACCTTACACACATGACCATACACACATGACCATACACACATGACCATACACACATGACCATACACACATGACCATACACACATGACCATACACACATGACCATACACGCATGACCATACACGCATGACCATACACGCATGACCTTACACGCATGACCATACACGCATGACCATACACGCATGACCATACACGCATGACCATACACGCATGACCTTACACGCATGACATACACGCATGACACACGCATGACCTTACACGCATGACCATACACGCATGACCATACACGCATGACCTTACACGCATGACCTTACACGCATGACCTTACACGCATGACCTTACACGCATGACCATACACGCATGACCATACACGCATGACCATACACGCATGGCCATACACGCATGACCATACACGCATGACCTTACACGCATGACCATACACGCATGACCTTACACGCATGACCATACACGCATGACCATACACGCATGACCATACACGCATGACCATACACGCATGACCATACACGCATGACCTTACACGCATGACCATACACGCATGACCATACACGCATGACCTTACACGCATGACCATACACGCATGACCATACACGCATGACCTTACACGCATGACCATACACGCATGACCATACACGCATGACCTTACACGCATGACCTTACACGCATGACCATACACGCATGACCATACACGCATGACCTTACACGCATGACCTTACACGCATGACCATACACGCATGACCATACACGCATGACCATACACGCATGACCATACACGCATGACCATACACGCATGACCTTACACGCATGACCATACACGCATGACCTTACACGCATGACCATACACGCATGACCATACACGCATGACCTTACACACATGACCATACACACATGACCATACACACATGACCTTACACACATGACCATACACACATGACCATACACACATGACCATACACACATGACCTTACACACATGACCTTACACACATGACCATACACACATGACCATACACACATGACCTTACACACATGACCTTACACACATGACCATACACACATGACCATACACACATGACCTTACACACATGACCATACACACACATGACCTTACACACATGACCATACACACACATGACCTTACACACATGACCATACACGCATGACCTTACACACATGACCTTACACACATGACCTTACACACATGACCTTACACACACATGACCTTACACACATGACCATACACACATGACCATACACACATGACCATACACACATGACCATACACACATGACCATACACACATGACCTTACACACATGACCATACACACATGACCTTACACACATGACCTTACACACATGACCATACACACATGACCTTACACACATGAGACTCATCTCTTGAGCATCAGGGGTTTTTGTGAGCAGGGGCTCTTTGAAACCGCCTGTAAACTTTAACTACTGGCATCTTACGTTTCAAGGAAACAAGCGCAATGGGAAGCAGCTGAACGCGAGAGTCATTACAGAGACTTCACACACATGAAAACCAAACTACCGAGCCACACAGGCTTAATCCTGCCAATGTGAGGATATTTCAATGAATGCCAGGAATTAATTGTCATTTTTAGTAGATCAGCTATGAGAAGTAGATACAATATGATAAAAGTTAATCAGAATTAACATTTTCTCCATTCACTTTTGCGTCAGTGAGAAAACATGGTAAATTTATAGTAAATTTGTTGAAATTATTAGTATTTTTGTTTTTTATTTACATGTAAAGTTGCATGTACAAAATATACAATACAAGTATACAATATATGAAGATTCCCTTTAGTGCTGAGTAACAAAAATCCCCCCCAAAATATGATTATATTACATTTTAAAATACTAGTAATCAGACTACAGTTTTTAATTGATTACATATTATTCGCAATTTTTTTTTTAATTTGTTGTTATTTTAAAAGTACTTATTTAAATTGTATTCAAATATTTTTAATGATTTAATTAATTATTAGCTTTTCATTAAACTCAAAAATGAACAGTTCCTTCATGAAACCCAGTTTGGGAAACCGTGATGTAATTTAATATTTAATGCACTTCATGTTTTTAATAACAACGAATGGAATATATTATCTTTCTCTTTGTAGTTTCAAATGGTTCAAGAGTATTTTTTTTAAGACAATGTGATAAATTTGTTAGATTACTGTGATTATATTACCTAAAGTGTGTAATGAAATGGATTACGTTACTGACTACAATTTTAAGTAAATTGGAATCAGCAAAGGACAACAATTAGTAATCTACTGCTCTACCTGTTGCGCATTCTTTAATCAATTTTTTTTTTTTTTGATGTACAATTAAAATAAAAATGAGCCATTCAGCCAATGTTTGAATGAGCCATTTTAGGACGGCGTGGTCGAGTCTTAACTTTGATAAAGAATATCTCTTTGGTTTTGAGACTTTAGTCTTTGTAACTTCAGGGATCTTATCTATCCACAAACAGCTTGTAACACTCCAAAGAGGAAGCAAAACTTGAAATCACACCATATCACTCCTTTAAAAATATTCCATTTAATAATCACCCATGAATCATCATAGTAGAAGTTATACCAGCGGCACCATAAACCCAGAGCGGCTGTCTCTGTCATCCACCTGAGTTGTCCTTTGTGTGCACTTTTCCGAAGTTCTTCACGTAAATCTGGTTTTATGTCAGCTCCGCTAGTGTCTGATTCCCTCCATGTGGGACTACTTCCCTGTACTGTGATCCAAACCTGAGTGGGGGGGCACTGCGGGACTCAGTGTGGAGGAAACTAGAACGAAGAAGGCAAACCCATTAGCGTAAACCTTCACTTTACATTTAAAACCACTCCACTCTTGTCAAAAGTCAAAATAGTTCTGTGTTGTTAGCCTGAAATAGCTGATACACAACTTTTTTGAGGGCTGAAAAGTCTTGTATATTTGACATACTTTCAGGGCTACATGTGAGGAATGGAAACGCTAACATTTATCTTTCTCCAGACCTCTTACAACCTGATTTTCTCTCTCAGGCTTCTCCTCTGGATGTAACATCTTTCAGCAGGTATATTAAAAACCCTAAGCTGCGCTCTGAGGGTTCGGACGCTAATGAGAAACACATGCATGGAACGAAGAGAGAGATCAGGACCAGAGGAGTCTGGGAAACACAAGGCAACACTGGCATAAAAAGGTGCACTCTCAGACTTGCATCATCTGTGACGTTAAACGCTTCTCTTATCCTCCTATGGGACCGAGCCCCATCAGAAAACTGCCGTTTCAGGGCAAATTATGATGATTTTGCACAGTTGTCAATGGGTTAGCGTGTCTTAGCGAGGTATAAAACACAAACTTTGAAATGTGACGTCTTTGAAATGTGACGATTATTGTACTATAAAAAAATCCTGTAAGTTTCAGAATTCAAAATTTTCTTGTTAGTCTAAAAACAGTTTATATTAAAGCCAATCTGCCAAAACGACCGTCTCCGAAGAAGATGATCAACACCTGCTTCTACATCGCTGCCTGCTTAGCCAGTTATTTTTATGAGGTTTGTATTCGATAGTAATACAGTAAGACACTGGTATTTAAAGGCAAATTCAATATACACATTATTGATGATGCATACGTTGTACAGGCAGGCAGATGAACCCTGAATATAAACACAATACACAACGATTCATTCATTTTTTCCCATAGAAATCTATTATAAAGAAAACTAGCGCATTGCAGTCATCAAGGTATGTATCATCAATAAGGTGTATACTGAATTAGATTTTTTAATATCACACTTTTAATACGTTAAGGCACTTTAAGTCTTTTTCACATTAAAGATGTATTGATGCTGTATAGTCACGCTTATTCAATCAGAGCGTTCCAATGTAGGGGGTTAAAACAGGACAGAAAATATACTATTACTTCTAAATTATGTTTTTTGATGTAAAAAATCTTAATAACATTATAAGTTGACCTAAGAGAACAGTACAAAAAAACCCCCAAAAAACAAGCAGTTCATGCCCCCTTTAAAAATGACATTTAAAAGTTTATTTACATGTGGTTGCTAGGGTGTTCTGAGAATTTATAGCATGTTGCTAGGGTGTTCTGAGTGTTTATAGCATGTTGCTAGGGTGTTCTGAGAATGTATAGCATGTTGCTAGGGTGTTCTGAGAATGTATAGCATGTTGCTAGGGTGTTCTGAGAATGTATAGCATGTTGCTAGGGTGTTCTGAGTGTTTATAGCATGTTGCTAGGGTGTTCTGAGAATTTATAGCATGTTGCTAGGGTGTTCTGAGTGTTTATAGCATGTTGCTAGGGTGTTCTGAGAATGTATAGCATGTTGCTAGGGTGTTTTGAGAATTTATATCATGTTGCTAGGGTGTTCTGAGTGTTTATGGCATGTTGCTAGGGTGTTCTGAGTGTTTATAGCATGTTGCTAGAGTGTTCTGAGACTTTATAGCATGTTGCTAGAGTGTTCTGAGTGTTTATAGCATGTTGCTAGGGTGTTCTGAGAATTTAAAGGATG
>JAPDDM010000347.1:82500-95000 GCA_027474115.1 Schizopygopsis malacanthus
TATAAAAGTATAAAATTACTAAAACTAAACAAAATAAATAAAAATAAAGCTATATAGAAAAAACATTTAAATGTCCAAATGTAACAAAATTATTCAACCTTGAATTAAGTTGAAAACTGAAATTATACAAATAAAGCTCATTTAAAATGTATAAGTATATATACAATATATACAAGTATAATGTATAAGTAAAGCAACACTGGTAAAAGATATCAAGATATCCGACTAAGCTAAGCATCTGCTTGTCTTACATTTTCAACAATATATTGTTTAATCATTAAAACTTGCTGAGAAACGTGCTTGAAAGCCGAGCTAGTTTCACTTTCCTTCATAATAAACGCTAGTATTCGTTGTTATCTGTTGAAGCCAGTCTACGGTTGAAGCGTGGCTTCAGTGGCCGGTGCTCTTGTAGCGCTTCGGTCAGTGGCGGCCTCTAGTGGACAGGCGTGTTACTACAACAACACACACACACACACACACACACACACACACTCTGGCCAACAGATGTCAGCAGCGCCATTTCACACATTTCATTCCCCAACTCCATTAGGAGCGATCAAACTCCATTAAGCAACGCCTCCAGTGAAGCACGTAAAATAAATGGGTATTTGTTTCTGAGGCAATTCTAATTTCCTTTCCTCTAATGTAACAACTCCAGATATAATAATAATATTGAGGTCTGTCTAAAACTTACTCAGTACATGCTACGTACATCAATCAGACGTTCTGCACACTGTCTGGTGAATGTGACTGGAAGAGTTCACCAAGAAATAAATCATTATTTACTCACCGTCATGTCTGTTTTGAAGCATGCTAGCTGGATTAAGCTAGTCGTTAGCATTCTGTGGAGAATAAACAATTATGTCTCTTATATAGCTGCAAAATGACTGAAATTGAAGGCAAATATGAATGACGTCTGAAAAATAAGTGAATAATGACTTACATTTTGCCTCTCTTCCTCGCGCCAAGCTATTGTATGATTTTAAGAGAGTTGAAATACATTTCATATTTCATACAGATGAATTTAATTGCATGTTTATGTGTTTTTGGGCCATATTTGGAGTTTGACAGTCGCTATTCATTTTAATTGTGTGGCAAAACATCTCTGTAGAAGTAAATTATATGGTATCGACTATCGAAACAACGAGGATGCGAAAATGACTGTGTGTGTGTGTGTATGTGTGTGTGTGTGTGAGAACTATTCCATTAAATTAATTAGTTGTTTTAATTTACATACTCTCATGCCATTTCAACCTTTCTCGCTTCCAAGAAATGCTAAAGAAGCTAGTTTAAAGATGGCTCACGCTGTTTTCATCTACATATGAAACAGGGCCTAATAACACAATCTAATAGGTAGAAAAATATTGATTTGTTGGCTTCCTGTATTAGCTGTATCCCTTCTATCCACAACCGTGAATATAAACCGCGGTCAAGCCAGCCGCAGTTCAGAAAAACACGGTCAAGCCAGCCGCGATTGAAATTAAGGTGCGCGTGTATTACAATGACTGCGGTAATCACAGGAACAACACAGAGGAGACGCGCTTTTAGAGCGCTTTTCTTCTGGACGCCCAGAACTGAAATATAATGAAATTTTTCGCGATTTTTTTTTTGTATATCTGCTTTAATATTTGTGTTATTTATTGGTGTCTTTGACGGTTCTGTATTACTAGATTTTTCTACATTTCAAATCTGCAGGATTCATAGAAAAAGAGATATGGGACATTAATCAATTTAGAGGGGTATAAAGACACAATTTCTAATAAGTACTAGAAATGAATGGTCAGTTCTTATATAGGACGTCCCATACTATATGCACACCTCATATGAAACCATATTACTGCAGCGTTTTCCATAAATGGGACATTATTAAATTTAGAGGGGTATAAAGACACCATTTCTAATAAGTACACGAAATGAATGGTCAGTTCTTATAGAGGACATCCCATACTATATGCACACCTCATATGAAACCATATTACTGCAGCGTTTTCAAGAAATGAGACATTATTCGATTTAGAGGACTATAAAGACCCCATTTCTAATAAGTACAATAAATTAATGGTCAGTTCTTATAGAGGACATCCCATACTATATGCACTCCTCATATGAAACCATTTTACTGCAGCATTTTTGAGATATGGGACATTAATACATTTTAGAGAGCTATAAAGACCTAATTTCTAATAAGTACACAAAATGAATGGTCAGTTCTTATATGGGACACCCCATACTATAAGCACACCTCATATGAAACCATTTTACTGCAGCGTTTTTGAGATAAGGGACATTAATACATTTAGAGGGGTATAAAGACACCATTTCTAATAAGTACTAGAAATTAATGGTCAGTTCTTATAGAGGACATCCCATACTATATTCACACCTCATATGAAACCATTTTACTGCAGCATTTTTGAGATATGGGACATTAATACATTTAGAGGGGTATAAAGACACCATTTCTAATAAGTACTAGAAATTAATGGTCAGTTCTTATACAGGACATCCCATACTATATGCACACCTCATATGAAACCATTTTACTGCAGCGTTTTTTATATATGGGACATTAATACATTTTGAGGACTATAAAGACACCATTTCTAATAAGTACACGAAATTAATGGTCAGTTCTTATATAGGACATCCCATACTATATGCACACCTCATATGAAACCATATTACTGCAGCGTTTTCAAGAAATGGGACATTATTCGATTTAGAGGGGTATAAACACCAGGTTTCTAATAAGTACAATAAATGAATGGTCAGTTCTTATATAGGACTTCCCATACTATATTCACACCTCATATGAAACCATATTACTGCAGCGTTTTCAAGAAATGAGACATTATTCAATTTTGAGGGGTATAAAGACCTAATTTCTAATAAGTACACGAAACGAATGGTCAGTTCTTATATAGGACATCCCATACTATATGCACTCCTCATATGAAACCATATTACTGCAGCGTTTTCAAGAAATTAGACATTATTACATTTTGAGGGGTATAAAGACACCATTTCTAATAAGTACAAGAAATTAATGGTCAGTTCTTATATAGGACATCCCATACTACATGCACACCTCATATGAAACCATTTTACTGCAGCATTTTCCATAAATGGGACATTATTCGATTTAGAGGGGTGTAAAGACACCATTTCTAATAAGTATAAGAAATTAATGGTCAGTTCTTATACAGGACATCCCATACTACATGCACACCTCATATGAAACCATTTTACTGCAGCATTTTTGAGATATGGGACATTAATACATTTTGAGGACTATAAAGACACCATTTCTAATAAGTACTAGAAATTAATGGTCAGTTCTTATATGGGACACCCCATACTATATGCACACCTCATATGAAACCATATTACTGCAGCGTTTTCAAGAAATGGGACATTATTCGATTTAGAGGGGTATAAACACCAGGTTTCTAATAAGTACAATAAATGAATGGTCAGTTTTTATATAGGACGTCCCATACTATATTCACACCTCATATGAAACCATATTACTGCAGCGTTTTCAAGAAATGAGACATTATTCAATTTTGAGGGGTATAAAGACCTAATTTCTAATAAGTACACGAAATGAATGGTCAGTTCTTATAAAGGACATCCCATACTATATTCACACCTCATATGAAACCATTTTACTGCAGCATTTTTAAGATATGGGACATTAATACATTTAGAGGGGTATAAAGACACCATTTCTAATAAGTACAAGAAATTAATGGTCAGTTCTTATATAGGACATCCCATACTATATTCACACCTCATATGAAACCATTTTACTGCAGCATTTTTGAGATATGGGACATTAATACATTTTGAGGACTATAAAGACACCATTTCTAATAAGTACTAGAAATTAATGGTCAGTTCTTTTATGGGACACCCCATACTATAAGCACACCTCATATGAAACCATATTACTGCAGCGTTTTCAAGAAATGGGACATTATTCGATTTAGAGGGGTATAAACACCAGGTTTCTAATAAGTACAAGAAATGAATGGTCAGTTCTTATATAGGACGTCCCATACTATATGCACTCCTGATATGAAACCATTTTACTGCAGCGTTTCTGAGATATGGGACATTACTACATTTAGAGGGGTATAAAGACACCATTTCTAATAAGTACTAGAAATTAATGGTCAGTTCTTATAGAGGACATCCCATACTATATTCACACCTCATATGAAACCATATTACTGCAGCGTTTTTGAGATATGGGACATTAATACATTTAGAGGGGTATAAAGCAGGAGCGTAGCCAGAAAGGAGACTCTGGGTGTGCATCAGAAAAACTGGGTGTGCCACATTTATTGTCAGATTAATGCGCAAAAAAACAACAAAAAAACAAGCATGCTTATTGGGTATTAATATGTTAGTTTAACCATTTCATTTTTGTGTAGGCTACATGTGTCTGTTAACCTATCCTCCATTTTGGATGTCTTTGAAAATCACTATTTTATATCTGCAACAAAGTGAGTGTGTGTGTGTGTGTGTGTTAGCATGCGTGCTGTATATTTAGTATTATTATACCTTTCATTTTTGCGTATATCTGTGTGTCTGTGTTTGTATGCTTACTGTTTATTAAGCATTTTTAAACCTTTCATTTCTGCGTGTGTGTGTGTGTGTGTATGTGACAGAGAGAGAGACCATTTTAATGAATTCTCCATTGTGAATGTGTTCAATTGTCAGCCCTGCATTTCACATTGGCCTACCAGGGGTCTTCAACCCTGCTCCTGGATAGCTACGTCCTACAGATTTCAGCTCCAACCCCAATCAAACTCACCTGAACCAGCTAATCACAGTCTTCAAGGCTACTTGTTAATTTCAGACAGGTGTGTTGGAGCAGGGTTGGAACTGAAATCTGCAGGATGGTAGCTCTCCAGGAGCAGGGTTGGAGATCCCTGATATAAACTCTTAAAAAGAGAAGACTTGCAAAGAGTATTGTCACCTGTCATTTATTTCAAATATCTATATCTGCAACAAAATATGTGTGCATGTATATGAGTGTGTCTGTGTGTGTATCTGTGTAAGCAAGCTTAATGATTATTAATATGATAGTTTAACCATTTCATTTCTATTTGTGTGTGTGTGTGTGTGTGTGTGTGTGTGTGTGTGTGTTTCTGTGAGCCTATTGTCCATTTTAGATGAGTTTCACGGTCAGCTATGCATCCAGCTATGTTGGCCTAGACCCTAAAAGCATACCACCTTAGGCCTTCAAATTCTTGAACCCTGGTTATCGCTGCTTGCAGCTATATTGTTATTTTTTTATTTATTTTTTTTTCGAAGCTTTCTCGCTCAAGAGCGTCACCGACAATCACATACAGTATAACCTACAACAGCTCTTTAACTGCGCTCTAGTCAAACGCGCTCACTGTAGCCTAATCATTAACTACACACATCATAAACCCCTTTTAGGCAAGTACAATTTATGTCACATATTTTAATAAGACTAAACTCCTATTTAACCTGATGATCACAGGTTTAATAAAAATACATTTTAAGTTTCTAATTATAACACCGCATTTCCACGATTATTCAAACAACGAACACATTATACAGTGAGCAAAGCACATTTACTTTATCAAAGAATAATCATTGACTTCAGTGACTAGGCTATGTAAAAATCTATTATGTAAAAACAGCTGTAGCTGCTCTACTAAATAAAAACAAAATGCTTTTAAATAATCCCTCCTTTTTTAAATCATTATCATTTTGCACATCCTGCAATGGTGACTTAAACTGTACATGGGCCTACATATAATGTTCCTTTGAAATTACTTTTGGTGCAATAAACAATCTTGAATAGATGTCTTGCAAGACACATTAGAGAAAGCAGTAAAATATTTTTTATACATTACATTCAGGATCGCCAACAACATAGCAGAGTACATTTAATGGTGCCTGTTAGCTGCTCAAAGGGCGAGATGGCGTGGTCTGGCCTTGAATGCCTCAATTATGTTATTATTATTTATTTATTTTTGAAAATAATTTAAAATTGTAATTAAATTTTAAATTAACAAATATTGTAAGCACTGCTTGATCTGTAAATTGTGAGGTCCCGGAACAAAGTGGGGTATGAATCCGCCCGGAAAGTTTTTTTTATATTATTATTGAACTTTCAAAAATACAAAATTCAACAGCCAGTTTATATATATATATATATATGCTTTTATTTATGTAGGCTACACAGAGAAACAATAGAGAAACAAGATGTGCTTTCTGCCGTCTCATGCAGTCTCCGTGAAATGGAGCGCGTCACAGCAATGAACCGGCTACTTTATTAAACAAACGAACGAACCAAAAAATACAAATCTTTAATTACGTAGTCGGAATGAAAAGGTGCATTTCTTTATTAAAGTCAGCGTCGCATTCTGCAACTTTACATTTTCAGCCGACACTGACTGAGAAGAAATCACTAGTTTATTAACGAATAATCCAAATGTTTTATTTGCATATAGTATGGGAGCATATAGTATGGGATGTCCCATATAAGAACTGACCATTAATTTATTGTACTTATTAGAAATTATGTCTTTATAGCTCTTTAAAATGTATTAATGTCCCATATCTCAGAAACGCTGCAGTAAAATGGTTTCATATGAGGAGTGCATATAGTATGAGATGTCCCATATAAGAACTGACCATTAATTTATTTTACTTATTAGAAATGGTGTCTTTATACCCCTCTAAATCGAATAATGTCCCATTTATGGAAAACGCTGCAGTAAAATGGTTTCATATGAGGTGTGCATGTAGTATGGGATGTCCTATATTAGAACTGACCATTCATTTTGTGTACTTATTAGAAATTAGGTCTTTATAGCTCTTTAAAATGTATTAATGTCCCATATCTCAGAAACGCTGCAGTAAAATGGTTTCATATGAGGAGTGCATATAGTGTGGGATGTCCCATATAAGAACTGTCCATTCTTTTCTTGTACTTATTAGAAACTGGGTGTTTATGCCCCTCTAAATCAAGTAATGTAACATACTTGAAAACGCTGCAGTAAAATGGTTTCATATGAGGAGTGCATATAGTATGAGATGTCCCATATAAGAACTGACCATTAATTTCTAGTACTTATTCGAAATGGTGTCTTTATAGTCCTCAAAATGTATTAATGTCCCATATCTCAAAAATGCTGCAGTAAAATGGTTTCATATGAGGTGTGCATATAGTATGGGATGTCCTGTATAAGAACTGACCATTCATTTCTTGTACTTATTAGAAATGGGGTCTTTATAGCTCTCTAAAGTGTAGTAATGTCCCATATCTCAGAAACGCTGCAGTAAAATGGTTTCATATGAGGTGTGCATGTAGTATGGGATGTCCTGTATAAGAACTGACCATTCATTTCTTGTACTTATTAGAAATGGGGTCTTTATAGCTCTCTAAAGTGTAGTAATGTCCCATATCTCAGAAACGCTGCAGTAAAATGGTTTCATATGAGGTGTGCATGTAGTATGGGATGTCCTATATAAGAACTGACCATTCATTTATTGTACTTATTAAAAATTGGGTCTTTATAGTCCTCTAAATCGAATAATGTCCCATTTATGGAAAACGCTGCAGTAAAATGGTTTCATATGAGGTGTGCATATAGTATGGGATGTCCTGTATAAGAACTGACCATTAATTTCTAGTACTTATTAGAAATGGTGTCTTTATACCCCTCTAAATGTATTAATGTCCCATATCTAAAAAATGCTGCAGTAAAATGGTTTCATATGAGGTGTGAATATAGTATGGGATGTCCTCTATAAGAACTGACCATTCATTTCTAGTACTTATTCGAAATGGTGTCTTTATAGTCCTCAAAATGTATTAATGTCCCATATCTCAAAAATGCTGCAGTAAAATGGTTTCATATGAGGTGTGCATATAGTATGGGATGTCCTGTATAAGAACTGACCATTCATTTCTTGTACTTATTAGAAATGGGGTCTTTATAGCTCTCTAAAGTGTAGTAATGTCCCATATCTCAGAAACGCTGCAGTAAAATGGTTTCATATGAGGTGTGCATGTAGTATGGGATGTCCTGTATAAGAACTGACCATTCATTTCTTGTACTTATTAGAAATGGGGTCTTTATAGCTCTCTAAAGTGTAGTAATGTCCCATATCTCAGAAACGCTGCAGTAAAATGGTTTCATATGAGGTGTGCATGTAGTATGGGATGTCCTGTATAAGAACTGACCATTAATTTCTTGTACTTATTCGAAATGGTGTCTTTATACCCCTCTAAATATATTAATGTCCCATATCTCAAAAATGCTGCAGTAAAATGGTTTCATATGAGGTGTGAATATAGTATGGGATGTCCTCTATAAGAACTGACCATTAATTTCTATTACTTATTAGAAATGGTGTCTTTATACCCCTCTAAATGTATTAATGTCCCATATCTCAAGAACGCTGCAGTAATATGGTTTCATATGAGGTGTGCTTATAGTATGGGATGTCCCGTATAAGAACTGACCATTCATTTCGTGTACTTATTAGAAATTAGGTCTTTATAGCTCTTTAAAATGTATTAATGTCCCATATCTCAAAAATGTTGCAGTAAAATGGTTTCATATGAGGTGTGCATATAGTATGGGATGTCCTCTATAAGAACTGACCATTAATTTCTAGTACTTATTAGAAATGGTGTCTTTATACCCCTCTAAATCGAATAATGTCCCATTTATGGAAAACGCTGCAGTAAAATGGTTTCATATGAGGTGTGCATGTAGTATGGGATGTCCTATATAAGAACTGACCATTAATTTCTTGTACTTATTAGAAATGGTGTCTTTATACCCCTCAAAAATCGAATAATGTCCCATTTATGGAAAACGCTGCAGTAAAATGGTTTCATATGAGGAGTGCATATAGTATGGGATGTCCCATATAAGAACTGACCATTCATTTATTGTACTTATTAGAAATGGTGTCTTTATACCCCTCTAAATCGAATAATGTCCCATTTATGGAAAACGCTGCAGTAAAATGGTTTCATATGAGGTGTGCATGCAGTATGGGATGTCCTATATAAGAACTGACCATTCATTTCTTGTACTTATTAGAAATGGTGTCTTTATAGTCCTCAAAATGTATTAATGTCCCATATCTCAAAAATGCTGCAGTAAAATGGTTTCATATGAGGAGTTCATATAGTATGGGATGTCCTGTATAAGAACTGACCATTCATTTTGTGTACTTATTAGAAATTAGGTCTTGATAGCTCTCTAAAGTGTATTACTGTCCCATATCTCAAAAAAGCTGCAGTAAAATGGTTTCATATGAGGTGTGCATGTAGTATGGGATGTCCTATATAAGAACTGACCATTCATTTATTGTACTTATAAAAAATTGGGTCTTTATAGTCCTCTAAATCGAATAATGTCCCATTTATGGAAAACGCTGCAGTAAAATGGTTTCATATGAGGTGTGCATATAGTATGGGATGTCCTGTATAAGAACTGAACATTAATTTCTAGTACTTATTAGAAATGGTGTCTTTATACCCCTCTAAATGTATTAATGTCCCATATCTCAAAAATGCTGCAGTAAAATGGTTTCATATGAGGTGTGAATATAGTATGGGATGTCCTATATAAGAACTGACCATTCATTTCTTGTACTTATTAGAAATGGGGTCTTTATAGCTCTCTAAAGTGTAGTAATGTCCCATATCTCAGAAACGCTGCAGTAAAACGGTTTCAAATGAGGTGTGCATGTAGTATGGGATGTCCTGTATAAGAACTGACCATTAATTTCTTGTACTTATTAGAAATGGTGTCTTTATACCCCTCTAAATTTAATAATGTCTCATTTCTTGAAAACGCTGCAGTAATATGGTTTCATATGAGATGTGCATGTAGTATGGGATGTCCTATATAAGAACTGACCATTCATTTCGTGTACTTATTCGAAATGGTGTCTTTATACCCCTCTAAATATATTAATGTCCCATATCTCAAAAATGCTGCAGTAAAATGGTTTCATATGAGGTGTGAATATAGTATGGGATGTCCTCTATAAGAACTGACCATTAATTTCTAGTACTTATTAGAAATGGTGTCTTTATACCCCTCTAAATGTATTAATGTCCCTTATCTCAAAAACGCTGCAGTAATATGGTTTCATATGAGGTGTGCTTATAGTATGGGGTGTCCCATATAAGAACTGACCATTTATTTTGTGTACTTATTAGAAATTAGGTCTTTATAGCTCTCTAAAATGTATTAATGTCCCATATCTCAAAAATGCTGCAGTAAAATGGTTTCATATGAGGAGTGCATATAGTATGGGATGTCCCATATAAGAACTGCCCATTCATTTCTTGTACTTATTAGAAATGGGGTCTTTATAGTCCTCTAAATCGAATAATGTCTCATTTCTTGAAAACGCTGCAGTAATATGGTTTCATATGAGGTGTGCATATAGTATGGGATGTCCTCTATAAGAACTGACCATTCATTTCGTGTACTTATTAGAAATGGTGTCTTTATACCCCTTTATACAGTCCTTCATTTATTGATCTAAATATTTAAGACTGGCCCTGTTTATGAAGCAGGTAACATGATGTCCTACTGTGTTCCATGCATGTGTTTCTCTCTTCTGTCTGTCCATTAGAGCGAGATGCTTTGGGTAGGAGGCTGACCTCCTTACCAACACTGATACAGTCCCCTGAGAGACGCGCGCCCCATTTAGACATGCTGACTGAGGACTTTCACCGTCTTCTCTCAAACTCTGGACTCTAAACTCAGCTCCTCCGTTTCAGACGGTCAGGATTTCATTCCATTCAACTTTTAAACCGTGTCCTGGCACGGCACACTACTTGGATGAGTAATGAAGAGATATGTCAGAGAGACACAACTAAAAATATAATAGACTATTTACTTTGCTTATTAGATGCAAGGTTTTACAAATCATGTTAGACTTCAATTTCAGGCCTCTGAAATGACAAAAATAGGCCAAACGCAGCCGCATGCTTCACAATACCCGACCAGTGAGAAAAACATATTGAGTCACACAGACACACTCAAGACACACTCAGACACACACACACACACACACACACACCACACACACACACACACACACACACACACACACACACACACACACACACACACAGACTTCCAGACTAATGTTTGAATAGCAGTCCTCCGTATGCCTGCACAGACAGACAGACAGACAGACACACACACACACACACACAAACACACACACACACACACACACACACCAAAGACTTCCAGACTAATGTTTGAATAGCAGTCCTCCGTATGCCTGCAGACAGACAGACAGACACACACACACAGACAGACACACACACACACACACACACAAAGACTTCCAGACTAATGTTTGAATAGCAGTCCTCCGTATGCCTGCAGACAGACAGACAGACACACACACACAGACAGACACACACACACACACACACACAAAGACTTCCAGACTAATGTTTGAATAGCAGTCCTCCGTATGCCTGCACAGACAGACAGACAGACAGACAGACAGACAGACAGACAGACAGACAGACAGACAGACAGACAGACAACACACACACACACACACACACACACACACACACACACACACACACACCAAAGACATCCAGACTAATGTTTGAATAGCAGTCCTCCGTATGCCTGCAGACAGACAGACAGACAGACAGACACACACACACACACACACACACCAAAGACTTCCAGACTAATGTTTGAATAGCAGTCCTCCGTATGCCTGCAGACAGACAGACAGACACACACACACAGACAGACACACACACACACACACACACAAAGACTTCCAGACTAATGTTTGAATAGCAGTCCTCCGTATGCCTGCACAGACAGACAGACAGACAGACAGACAGGCATGCACGCACACGCAGACACAGACACAGACAGACACACACACACACACACACACTAATGTTTGAATAGCAGTCCTCCGTATGCCTGCACACACCGTTGCTCTGATGATTTTTAGTGCAAGAAAGTACAAAAAAGAAATAGCAGCACAGAAAACTATTGTTTGTCTTTTTAATTTGATGATATCATCACATACTGTACATTTTCTGAACAAATCTCTGTATATAAATTATTTTCCCAATAACAACGATGGCAGCAATGCAGCATCCTCTGAAAAACTGCTCAGGCGCATTTAAGTGATATCGGTCAGAGACCATAAGAATGTATGGTTGGTGATACAAAAATGTAATTACAGTATACACTATTTTGTATACACTACTAGTAAGATTTTTTAAATGTTTTTGAAATAAGTTTCTTCTGCTCACCAAGGCTGCATTTGTTTGATAAAAAAACTGTAATATTGTGTAATATTATTATAATTTAACATTTCTGATTTCTATTTGAATGTATTTTAAAATGGAATTCATTCCTGTGATGCACAGCTGTATTTTCAGCATCATTACTCCAGTCTTCAGTGTCACATGATCTTCA